>VDFB02000363.1:100267611-100316618 GCA_007258455.2 Sequoia sempervirens | reverse complement strand
TTCATTAGAGAAGGCTTGAAAATCATAAAAAGTAGTTTCAAAACCATAATCTAGGACCCATTCACCCTAGGGAAAATGATTCCCTGATCAAACCTAAATCTGCATTTTTGGAAATTGAAATCTTCAATTTTGTGCTTTTGTTTGCTACTATCAAATCTTTGTTTCAATTTTTTTATTTTTTCTTTCATTCATTTCATTAAATCTAGCTTAATTTGGTGCATTATCCAAATTCACAATTGCATTTACAACATTTCATTTTTATATTTTTGCATATTGTAATTAGAAAATTACCTTGTTTAGAATCTAAAAATTGCATTCACACATTTCATTCTAGGTCATTGCATTCCATTCTAAGCCTCTTTCCATTTTGGGTTTGCACACTAAGTTTGTAAAACTTGTATGAGATTTACAACTTGGTATCCTATAAGCAATACTATTGTGAGATGTATTTTGAGACTGATCTTATCTCATGATATATAGTTTGTTGTGGATCTTGGGTTTTCTAGCTCTCTTCCTAATAGTGTTGATAATCAACCTCCTATGGATCATAGTATGCATACCTCATTTCCCATGACCTCACATCCTACAAGCAATGTGCATGCTATTAACAACACCATCCCTACCATCACTAGTTGTACTCAAGCTTTGGGATGTACCAAAATCCAAGGTGGAACTTCAATTCCTCCTTCTACAATACCCATTTCCATTCCTACATACACTAGTACTCAAGTAACTATAACTATTCAACCTACTAGCAATGTGAACACTTCCTTGGGTATTTCCACAAGGAATCCTTCTAGCTTTGTGCATTCACATACCATATCTCCATCCTCCCTCATAAACTTACAATTCACTTGTGTTCCCCATACATACATCACTCCACCTTATTCCCCTCCACCTTACAACAACAATGATGTGATCCTTAACACACTTATGCAAACCATGGCATCCCTCAAACAATAAGTTGTAACTCTGAATCTAAAAAACAATGGTCAACCTTTGCAATCCATCAAAACCAATCCACTATCATTGGAGATATTGAGAGAAAAATTGCCACTAGGTATAGAAGTTCCCCGATTTGAGAAATATAGTGGGAAAGGAGATCTTGTTAACCATTTTTTTTTCTTTTATAGCCCTATGTAGTGATTTCATCTTTGAAGATAAATTCTTGGCTAAGTTATTCCATAGATCCTTGAAGGATACTACCTTAGAGTGGTTCTCTTCCTTGTTGAAAGGTGCAATACAACTAAGAGGGGGGGGTGAATTAGTTGTCACCAATCACATCCTCAAATCTCAAACAATCATTAACTCCACATCTACTTTAATATTTTATTAAGTATGAGCATGAAGTGCAAATAAAAAAAGAAATGTCAACACAAGAAATGCCAGATTTACATGGAAAACCCAATAAGGGAAAAACCACGGTGAGGATTAACTCACAATATAAAGTAATAGCAAAACCAATTACAAAGAGGCTCACTGCCCAAGAAGGAGGCTCACTACCTATAGATAAGACTCACTATCCAACACGGAGGCTCACTACCTACAGATACAAAAAGATAACAAAGAATCCACCATAGTAAATTACACACATTTGTAGCCTTATTTAGAGAATTGCAGACACCATCAGCTCATTGCTTTCCAGAGTCTTAACACATTAAATTATTGTTGCCTTAATTCACTTTCGCACACTCTTGCTTCTCACACTTGTGGCATGTTCCTTATAACCCCAATCCATAACATTTTGAATTGTATTTATACCATCTTCAACCTTAGAAAATTTCTCCAAGGTCGGCTACACACACTTCATATTACAAATTCAAATTATGTCGGAAACTCAACATTCCCACGGTGGAAGAGAATGAGAGCAAACCAAACCAACACTTAACCAAGACCCAAAACAACATATCGAGTCAATCACACACTTCCTTAATTGATACTTATCCTTTGCATGACATCTAGACACCAAGTCGGCCAAACCTAATGAAAACACAAATGAACTTTGAAGTACACATTTCCGCAACAAGAGGATAACATGAAAACCACATAACTTGCTTCACCATACACTGGAACACATCTCAAATGCCATCATATTCATTTGTAGCAAATTCAACAACCTTCATACACATAATACTTTCCATTAGTCCATCTAGACTGTATAGACACACATAGAAACTCTGAAACTAGTCTTCCAGAGCACCAAACCACAAACACCTTTGACAAAACATAGATAACAAGATTACAAGCCTTCTACCAGATCTGCAAGACCTGAAACAAACTAGCAGAGGACTGTGAAGCAAATACATTTCTCCCAGTCCACAAACAAACAACTCTACCAGACCAATTCACAAACTAGTGAGCACAACTTTCACTCTTCATCAAACCAAAATCTCTAATCCAGGATATATCACCCAAGGATTCCCTTAAACAACACTTCAGATTCACACAAGCATAGGATCAACAAAAAATAAATGTGGAGCACAAACCATAGCACATTCTAAACACAAACACAATTTTTTCTTCACTATTTCTCAAAAGCACTTGGTAACTCATCATACCAGCACACCTGCAACACCATAAAAATAGCTCCATGTACTCAAAACATCTCTATACTATCTCAACTATACATGCACAACCTACAATCACATGTTTCCATTCTTTGCAACAACCTATACTATGTTGACATCAATGACAACATTAATGATAACACCACCATACTCATTCATCCTTGCAACATTCCTTACCAAATAATTCAATTAGTTCATTCAGTGAATTTTTTGATTCATTTTATAGCAACTTCCAAATTCACATGGGTCCCAAGATAACCCTAATTGATTTGATGACATGCAAACAAAAGGATGGTGAGAAAGTGATTGATTTCATAGCAAGATACCAAACACTTTATTCAAAAGTAAACATTAAGATTCCTAGTGTTGACCTTCAGTCAATATTTATTGCCAACTTACAAAACAAACTCCAACACAAACTTGAGATGTTGAGATTCCCATCCTTTACATAGTTATGTACAACTCTTCATTATTATCAAAATACGACTTACGGTCGTGATGTGAAAAATCCCCCTATCTATCTTGAAAATTCTAAATCCGCAAAAAAAATTAGTTACCAACCTTTCAAGAAACAAAATAGGGGTTTTTTACAACTTAACTCCCCTCAATCAAGTCAACAAGTTGATAACCAAGTGGCTGCTATAAAGATAAAAAATTCATATGCCCTTGTGAATAGGAATAGAAAATTTACACCTTTACCTAATACCCTTCATAACATCATGTTGTAGCTTGTGTAAAAGAATATGATTTCCTTACATCTTGTTAGAGCTCGTGATCCTAAGCGACAATTACTCTCAAGATTTAGACCAAATTCTTATTGTCATTATCACCAAAAAAATGGACATGATACCTAGTATTGTAAGTGTCTTAAGCATCTTGTGCAAGACCTTATTGATAATAATCAACTTCTCATTGGAGGTGTGAATGATCAAGGAAATAAGTCCATAGCTCCTCCTAACCAAAATTTAAAAATATTTACAAATCCCATTCCAAAACATACTATTTCATTTGTCAAAGCTAGTGAAACAAAGAATGATGTGATGAATGTTGACACAGATGATGAAGACATAATTTAATATGAAAATATAGATGAACCAACTGAAATGATAGTATTTATTGAAGCTAAACCTCATAAGGGCTCAACCAAAATTCCTCTTGATATGTCTTTCTCATAAGAAGACATACTTAAACATGCACCCAATGGTCCTATTTACATAGCCGAAAGAATCAATGACAAGCCTACTAATGGGATATTAATTGATCCCATATGTGGAGAGAATGTGATCACTCAAGAATTCCTATTTGTGCATGAACTCTATCAAGATACATATGAAAAACCGAAAGCATGGTTCAAGATGCATAATGTTTTTACTTGTCCTGCAATAGGCTCAATAGATCTACCTTTAAAGTTGGACCAAAAACATTAAATGTCTCATTCACCATCATCCTGCAATCGAACCAATTTTGTGTGAAGTTAGGATATCCATAGATTTTCTCCATGAATGTCGTCCCATCATTTGTGAATAAATTTTTAAAGTTTCCCTTTGGAAATAAAATCTTTACTATGTATTATAGTGGCTTTAATCCTATGTCTTCCCAAGGGAACTTTTCATTGGATTTCTTTTGGCCCAAGCCCATTGAGCCTATTAGACCTCATGAAGACTACTTTTTCAAATAATATCAAAAGTTCAAGGAAAAGCACATAGCATAATTATCCCTTAGAAACATGTCTCAACCCATGATTGAACCAAAAGTCCTTCCAAACATCCAAGAACAACCTATGACAAATCATTCTACCATTTCATACAAGAGACCATGAGATAACCAAAAAAATCCCATTGTGCCTCCTAAATTCAAACAAGTTTACAAAGCTAAAGAGAAAGTGGTTGAACAACCTCCTATGGTTCCTTTCCTTCCTCCCCTAAATGAAGAGAATAAGCCTATGATTGATAAACCCGCTTCTACACAAACAAAAATTGACAACAAACTAAAATCAAATCAAAATGCTAGAGAGTGTAGGCATAGACATTGTGTTATTGCTTGTATGTTACAAGCTAAATAAGAAAACAACATAAAAAATAAAAATTCAAACTTGCTCGAAGCAATGCATGATGATTTTACACCTTCAATGCAACGTAAAAAAGAACCTTCCATGGACATTATCATTTAACCTCCTATTGTGATTAATCTAGATGATAACATTCATATTATAAAAATTGATGAACAAGTGCATAATGAGTTGAATTCATTGTTTTCCTCTTCTATGAGCTTAAATGAAAAATCTCCTAAAAATAGTGTTGAACTTGGTGCTTCCCCTAGTTTGGCACTTGTCGTGGTCCCTCTGGCTAGTTTTCTACCTTTTGTATATACCGATCAAGATTGGGATGCAGATGACCTGCTATTGGTTGACTCGCATGTGCCTAACTAGTCTTTTGCATTATTTTCTTTTCATGTTTTTGTTGTCATTTCATGCCCCCCTTTAATGAACCATCACTGATATCCGACCTGAGTGATCTTCCATGGGTCATCTTGCATATATTTTTCCCTTGAAGTATTCCAAATTTGGCTAACTCCCATAATTTCGGGTTTTCAGACAATCCCTTACATGCTTACCTTCATGCTTGCATTCTCCTTCTCCCCTTCCGTCCCTTTTCTTCCATCAGCCTTCCACCTTCAATCTTCCTCATTACCTTCTATCGATCTCTTAAGGTAAGCCTTAGGCCTTACCTCCAACCACTGAATCTTTCCTTGGATTTTCTCCAAAAAAAATTGTGTCAAATTTTTGGGCTTCAAGGTTTAGTCTTCCCTCCACCCTCTTCCATGCATTTCCATCCTTCATCTCCTTTCTCACCCATAAACTAGGTTTCGGGTGTCAGCCATCGACCTTCCCCTTTCTCGCATTTCATCCCTTCACCGATCTAAATTCATCTAAGTAAGAAGTTTCAGGGGTCGACCTAGGACCTTCCCCTTTGACTTCTTCGGTTTCACCATAGACTGGCAGTCGATGGTCTGACTCCCGACATTTGATGGCTCAATGCCTGATCTTTGATGGCTTGATGCATGAAGTTTGATGAGCATATAGCATGAGGTAGGAAAAAATCCTAACCCCTGACAGAGATACATTTTTGGGGGTTGAAACCATTTAATTCATAAGCTTCTAAAAGGTGTTTTTCGAGCCCAATGCCTCAACGATCCACAAGTTGGTGCAATTTTCTTCACCAATTCCATTAATGATCAAGAAATCTCTAGCTACCAGGAGTTTCTTTTAAGGTTTCAATGACATATTTAATGCATTTTGGTGACTTCTCTTGGTGGATTTGTGGGCACCATTCCCATTCATTGTTGATGCTCATTCTCTCTAACCATTCCCATATATATTTCCCTAATTTCATGGGGATTTTGGATGCCTTTTTTAGGAAAATATTCATGTTAGGGTGGATGGCATGTTGGTTTCATTTTCTCCAAGCTCCTTTTGGGGGTATGTGTAGGATCATGATGGGCCAAAAAGTGGCAATATGATGGGTATGTGTAGGGTATGTGGCTGACAACTTTTTTTTTACCCAAAATTGATGAAACGAAAAGGGTTTTTAAAGGAGATTCTCAGCTTTCCACCAATATAAATTATGCTTTACTTTGAATTTAATAAATATTTATTATTCATTTTCTATTTGAACCGACTAAAGTCATGATTGATAGGTTGATTGAAAAATATCTATAGCTTTCAAATAGTATCATATTTTTTGAATTTGAAACATGTGTCACATTCTATGCTTCATACTATAGGATTAAAAAAATAAAATTGAATTTCATGAAGTTTTGACCAAGTTAAGGTAGGACATATGAGTTTTATATTTTTTAAAAGTTATAATAAAAAATTCATAATTAATTATTTACTTGAAAAAAAATTACAAAAAATATGCATCACATTGGGACATGAGTCTTATACTTATATCTAAAATCTTATAAAAAAATTTATCATTTTATTGTGGTTAGGGTGGTCGGATAGACACCTACTTATTTTTCCTAAAATTTAAGTACTCTTTGCATTGAAATTTCAAATTTTCACCAAATGAATTTTAAAATAAACCTAGTAGTTTAGAAACTACATTCAATTTGCTATAGATTCTATTTTTACATATTTTTGAAATAATATAGATAACTTATTCAAATTTTTACATCAATTTTCCTAACTCTATTTTTTCTGAATTTTATCGCCACTTAAGGGCCTATTTTTTCCATGATGATCCTGTGCATACCCTTGGCACAATTTTCATAGCAGGTATGGTGATCATGCTTGATTTGGGCACAAATTTCTTGAATATATCTTATGGTTTCTTTGATCATTTTTTGTAACCCTAGCTAGGTTAGGGTTAGTTATTGTTCATCTCAGTTATGCCTGAACTATAAAGGAAACACTTGTGTAGTTTTTGGGGGTTCTTCCTCTAGCTTCACTAGGGTTTTCTCTTGCAAACACTATATTTTTTACATTCTGTCATTGTAAGGATTGCTTCTATTCTTTTATATTAATAAAATTCAACTATTATCATTTTACCTCTTGCATGTTTGAGGAAAATCATCTTACTTTCATGGCTGAGTGTATGTTGAGCTATTTTTTTGATGTACTATGTTGTTTAAAAGTAGGAAGAAAAATATTTCTAACTTGGTGCATCACCTTCTTTCATTTTCATGTTTTCCTTCTATCCCATTTTTCTTTGTGATTTGTTAGATTAGGGTAGTGATAGGTTTCATTTGTTGAGTTAGACCAGCACATTTGCACTTAGTTTAGAAGAGGAATTCAACCTTCTCCAGAGATTCAACCTGATCCATGCAAGGTTCCAAAAACTCAAGGTTGTTTCCATTGTGTCATTAGAACACTAAACTCTTGTTCAATAGGGTACAATTTTATGTGATAACAGTTTCTAGCACACTCGGTGGGACAAGCAAGAAATTTCATTTCATTTTGTTGAGAGAGTGGTGTTTCTCTCAAAATTCCAGTCTTGAAGAGGATCTCAAAGAAGTACTTGGAAACTCTACTATTAAGGGAAGACTCTACATACAAATTGGTGACCCTACTACTACCTAGAACTCTTGGTTCAAGATTAGACCTACACATTTGTGCCAAGAAGCCAAATAAGAGCATCTTCTAAAGGTAATTTCCAATGCATTCAGCTCTCTTTATCCACTTCTAGAAGAAGAAATAGACAATATTTTTCACCTATAAGAAGAAATAGGAATATAAGTCCATCTCCTAGAGCTCAATCTACGCCCCCTATGAGTAGGTTATTTCAAACTAGGAAACTTTCTACTCATATAGAAAGAAATTTATTCCACATGGCTAAAAATCAGCCTTTTGTGTCTTTTACCAGTGGCATCCCTTTAATTTTATCCCAAAAGGATGATATACCATTCAGTGCCCTCAAAATTATTCCTCATTTTACTAGTGAATCGTCTACTACTCCAGCAGAACATATCATAGATGTGGTAAACATATGCTCAGTGCATGATGTAACAAAAGACAATGTGGTTGTTAGGTTGCTTGCTACTTCCCTAAAAGGAAAAGCATTACAGTGGTATAGAGGTCTTCCACCTACCACCATTCACAACTAGGATGAATTAGGGGAGAAATTATGCAAGAATTTTGAAGATAAAAGTGACCTTCTATCCCTAGTAGAACAACTGACAACAATTAAAAGAGCGGCTCATGAATTCGTGAGTGACTTCAATTACAAATTTCAAAGGACTTGGGATAGAATTCCTATTATGGCCAGGCCTTCACCCAAGCATTTTTTTTGTATTTCTTAAGGGCTCTTAACAGTGACATAGCTATTATGATCCAATCTTGAATGAAAGGTTTCACTTTACTTGGAGCATATGATCTTGCTATAAGGGGAAAAAAATTTAATACAACCTGGGAAGATAGCTCCTAGACCACCAAAGCCTTTATTTCCAGAGCTTCCTCCATAGCCCACATTGGCTCCTATCCTGGTGGCTAATACATTGGTTCCCACAAACCAACCTTCTACTTATGTTGCACTTCTAGAAGATTGGGGCACATTGATCTGAAATATGAACAACAAGTTAATAGCATTGGATAGGTAGCAAGCTCAAAACAATAGGCCCTAACAGACTCAAAATCAAGATTATTAGAAAAATAGGCCACCTTATCAAGGACAAAATAAGTGGAGTCATTGTAGGCCTTTAAATAACATGCATCCACCTGCTACTAACAACTCTAAGGTTTTGGTTGCAATGCAAAATAATCTACAAGAGAATAAATGGCGTTACCCTTGTGAGCAAGCTCATAATCAAAATGCTTGTCAAAATAGCGAGTTTGTGAAAACTTTGGTAGCTCAAAATGAGACCTTTACTTCGGAGCAAAAAATTGGCATGAACCAAATAGCTACTAATAATCAAAATCATGCATGAGGTGACTCTTCATTTGACATTTGGGGTCAATAATGTTTATGTGGTGTAAATCAAGGGGATACCGATGCAATATCACATAATACAAGATGAAAGAAAAGAGCAATGGAGGGTGGTGCATCTTCCATGGTTGGGCAGCCATCATCTTCCCAACCATCTCAAAATATTGTAAATGTTAGACTAACAAGTAGAAAAATAGAGGTTCCACAATCAAATCGGCTTGTTAAGAGGCCTAAACAAGTGGTGGAGTAGCCTAAGATCACACAAGAAACAAGAATAAACCTTGTTCCAAAGGTTCCTTCTAAAGCTAGTCAAATTCATTTCAACATAGTGGAGCAAATGAAGAAATCCAATCTGAATGTTACTATGTGGGAGGCTCTATCTATCCCATCATAAAGGGATTTACTACAGCAGTATTTGAAGGAACATAAACAGACAAAGGATGTGCAAGAAAAAGAGTATCCTACTCCATCAATCAGCCTGGTGCAACCCCAAAAAGAAGGAAATCCAAAAAAAATCAGTAAGCTACCTCCCTTCTATCTTTCTTTAATTATTGGGAATCATATAGTGTATAATTGTATTATAGACTCAGGGGAAAGTAGTTCAGTCATGCCTAAGGGGATTGTTGACATGCTTGGCATCAAGTATGAACCGGTGACTAGACAAGTTTTACAATTGGATGGCATTACTGTCAATACTATGGGGGTAATTAAAAACATAAAATTATCCTTGCATGCATGTATCGATTGTGATGTGTTGCAAGACATTTTATTCATAGACATCCCTACTCATTTTTTCATTTTCTTGTCTAGGGATTTCACAGCTAAGATAGGCAAGTACTTATCTATTGATTGGTCTCACATGCTATTTAGAACTAGATATGGCACTAAAGCAACCATCAAATTTGAGCCTAAAGAAAAGGATCATCTAGATCCTTACACTCCTAGTCAAATAAAAATGAACCTTACATTGCATGATTAAAAAGAGGGATGCTCTATTCATGAGCCTACAAATCATTTAGAGGAAGTACTTGATTGTTTGTTAGATGAATGGGGAAATGATTTATGTTTTGATCCATTTGTTTTTGTTGAATTAGAGGAGACTAGTCTTGGCACTTACTGCATTCATGAGGAGAATGCTCCTATCCCCAATCTCATAAAAGCTCAAGAGGGTGTAGGGGGACTGTGGCAGATGTTTTCTGATGCTTCTAGAAACATAAATGGTGCTGATGTTGGTGTAATTCTAGTATCTTAGAGCAAGGAAAAATATTATTTCTCTTTTAGACTTCAATTTAGTTGCAATAACAACATGGCTGAGTATGAAGCACTCATCCAAGGTCTCCAACTTGCACAAAAAAGAAATATCAAATTGTTACATGTTTTTGGTGACAGTGAATTGGTTGTTCATCAAGTTCAAACTCAAAGCTCAACCAAGAATAATCTACTCAAATTCCACATGCATAGGGTTTCATATTTAATTGAGGACTTTGAAGGTTTTAACATCCAAACAACTCCAAGAGATTAGAATAAATGTGTTGATAGACTTGCAATAGTTGGTGCTTAGTTTGACATACTAGCACATATTGCAAGTAAAAAGGAGCAACATATCAAACTTGTGGTGAGGCCTGCTATTTTGAATAATCAAGATCACTAGAAAGTCTTTGATAGTGACTAGTAGATAGTGAGTCTTCTACAAGATGAGGCATAATTTTCTAAAAGAAATCAGTGTAAGCTACAAAATCAGTATGGTGATCAAATTGTGCAATGGAATGGCAATAATTTACCAAATGGTCTTATCACCCTTGAGGGTTATTTCAACTCGGATGATCAGTTGAAGAAGAAAAGGATGAACTAAGTTGCAAAAAGGGGTGACTTCAAGCTAATATAAATTTCAGAGGCCAAGTCTCTAAACTTGGGAAAGGTATGCTCTACCATTGAACATGATGTTTTCATAGATCTTTGTAATAGATACAATGATGTAGTTTCTTGGACATATGAAGACCTAAATGGTTTTAACCAAAGCCTTTTCCAACATACTATTAAATTAGATCCAAATGAAAAACTCGTAAGGAAAAAAAAAAAAGGCCTATAAATCCTAAGATTGAGCCTTTAATGAGAAAGGAGTTGGCCAAATTGATTGAGGCTAGAATCATCTTTCCCATCAAGAATTCTTCATGGGTGGAAAACTTAGTGCCTGTCAGAAAAAAAAAAATGGGGAGATAAGACTTTGTGTGGATTTTAGGGATCTAAATAAAGTGTCCCTAAAGGATCATTATCCCTTTCCCTCCATGGAGCATATTTTGCAAAGAGTTCGTGGGTTAGAAAGGTTTTCTTTCTTGGATGGTTACTTAAGCTATAACCAAATTTTGGTCCAAGAATTTGATCAACATAAGACAACATTTACTACAAAGTGAGGCACCTATGCTTATTGTAAAATTCCTTTTGTTCTAACCAATGCAGGTGCCACTTTTCAAAGAGCCATGGTTATGGCATTTCAAGGTGTGTTTAGACAGTTTGTTTTGGTCTACTTGGACGATATCATGGTGTTTTCAAAGCATGCAAATGACCATTTTAGTCACCTTGACCAAGTATTTCAAAAATAAATGGAATATGGTATTCCCTCAATCCAAATAAATGTGTCTTTGCCACTGATTAGGGAAAGCTTCTTGGGCACATTTTTTCAAAGGATGGCTTGGTCATCGATCCCACAAGAGTAAAATCCATCTTGGCCATCCCACTTCCCAATCACAAGAAAGGATTATAGAGTTTCTTAGGCACAATTAACTTTGTGAGGAGGTTCATTCCAAACCTTGCCACTTTAGTGAAGCCTCTTACTTCCATGCTTAAGAAAAATATGATCTCCAAGTGAACCAAGGAAGGTAGAGATAGCTTTGAAGCTATCAAACAAGAAATTTCTCAAGATCCTACCCTTTTCAATCCTAACTATGACAGGGATTTTATTCTTTATACCTTTGGAGGTGAAGCAATTATATCATATGTTCTAACTCAGCTAAATAAAGAAAATATGGAGCAACCCGTTGCTTTCTTTAGTGAAGGGCTCAAAGATTATGAGGTCAAGTACAACTATGTTGAAAAGAAAGCTCTTGTTGTTAGAGCATTGAAACAATTTAGACACATGTTGTCTAATAATAAGATAGAGTTAATGGTGCCCCATGTCAATGTTAAAGAGTTCCTTTTGAGCAGAGATATCAATGAAAAAAGGGTGGGATGGATCACAAAGGTGGTGGAGTATGATGTTGACATCAAAATAACCAAGTTAGTGAGAGGCAAAGGGTTATGTGAGCAGCTTGTCTCAACTTTTGAGACTCCTACGGAGGCTACCCTTGTGCTACAAGAACAACAAGAACCAAATGAAAACATACAAAGTAGTTGGGTGCATGATATGACTACCTTTTTACAAGAAGGTAGATATCCTTTTGGTCTAGATAGGACCAAAAGAAGAAATTTCAAATTATAGTCCATTCCCTATGTCATAGTGGATGGCATATTCTTCATAAAGGATTTCAATGGAGTCCTATTGAGATGCATAGAGATAGATCAGGTCAACATAATGCTAAATGAATTCCATGATGGCTCTTTAAGTGGCCATTTTTCTGCAAGGACTAATGCTATAAATATTATGAGGGTTGGTTATTATTGGCCAACTTTGTTCGATGGTGCTCACAAATGGGTGAGCAACTGTAAAAAGTGTGCTTTCTTTTCCAGAAATCAAAGGTTGGCTTCCCTCCCTCTTCACCCCATCCAAGTTGGCCAACCATTTACACAATGGGGTTTATATTTTATTGGCATGATAAATCCACCATCAAGTGCTAGTAATAAGTGGATTTTAGTAGCCAGAAATTACTTAACAAGGTGGAGAGAGGCAGTTGCCTTGAAGGATGCCACTGATGCTTCATCTTTAGAATTCCTTGATGGAATTGTTACCAGATTTGGCACTCCTTCCACCATTATTTCTTATATTGCCAAGGCATTTACTAGTGCTCAGATCCTTGATTAGGCAATGAAGCATGGCATTTACTTGAATGCCTCATCTAATTAATATCCTCAAGGTAATGTCTTGGCTGAGTCTTCAAACAAAAATTTGATCAGAATTATCAAGAGGACCATTGAAGACAACCAAAGGGTCTAGCATAGTAAGTTGAAGAAATCCCTTTGGGTTGATAGAATTACTCCCAAAAGAGCAATTGGTAACTCTCATTTCATGTTGGTTTATGGAAGGGAGGAAAGGTTACCATTATCATTAGAGTTGTCTTCTCTTGAGTTGGCACATCAGCTAGAGTTAGAAGAAAATGATGCTATGATGGTAAAGTTGGTTGAACTCTTGGAACTGGAGGAGACAAGGAAAATTTTTATGCAAGTCATAGAAGCAAATCAAGAACAGGTCAAAAGAAATTTCAAAAAGAGGGCAATCCATAGGACGTTCCAAGAGGAAGATCTTGTGCTGAAATGGGATGTAGATAAAGCCAAAGCTGGAAGAAATTCCAAGTTTGATGCCATGTGGAGTGGTCCATACACCATCACCAACTGTAAGGATGCCAATACATTCAATCTTTCCATGTTGGATGGTGAGGCTCTTCCAATCTCAGTCAATGGGATTCATCTCAAACCTTATTTCTGATAAGTTTTGAGTTTTCAAGTACATATTGTAAAAAAAATTGTTTTGGACATGAAGTGCTTTGTGCACCCTACATTCTCCTTAAGGAAATGTGCATTCCTAGTTTCCATGCTTTCCTCCAAGTGCAACTACACATGTTGTTTTTGCTAGATAAGAAGGCCCAACTATTGAAGTTTTACCCTCATGACCCCATGCCCAATGGATTGATAATTCCTTTGGATTCCATGATTAGCAAGTAATCATCCCGCACAAATTGCCTAAATGTTGTCATTTCATGCCCCCATTTGATGACTCATCACTGATATCCGATTTGAGATATCTTTCATGGGTCATCTTGCATGTGTTTCCCTTGAAGTGTTCCAAATTTGGCTAAGTCCCAGAATTTCAGGTTTTCAAACTGTCCCTTACATGCTTACCTCCATGCTTGCTTTCTCCTCCTCCCTTTCCTTCCCTTTTCTTCTATTAGCCTTTGGCCTTTGCTATTCCCTGTTACCTTCTATCAATCTCTTAAGGTAAGCCTCAAGCCTTACCTCTGACCATCGAAGCTCACCTTGGATTTTCTCAAAATTTGTCTAAGTGTCAAACTTTTGGGCTTCAAGGGTTAGTATTTCCTCCACCCTCTTCCACACTTCCACATCCTTCATCTCCTTTTCCACCCTTCAACTAGGTTTCGAGTGTCGTTCATCGGCCTTCCCCTTTCCCACCTTCCATCCCTTCACCGATCTAAATTCGTCTAAGTAAGAATTTTTGGGGGTCATCCTTTTCCCTTCCCCTTCAACTTCTTTGGTTTCACCGTAGATCGACAACCAACGGTCTAAATCCTGACATCTGACGGCCTAACACTCAATCTCTGATGGATTTATTTGTAATTTTGATGAGCATACATCACAAGGTAGGGTCGAAGCCCAACCCTCGACAAAGATACATTTTTGGGGGTTGAAACCATTTAATTCACAAGCTTCTAAAATGTGTTTTTCAGGCCCGACACCTCAACGATCCATGAATTGACGCAATTTTCTTCACCAAAGCCATTAATTCTCAACAACTCCCTAGCTACCATGCATGTCTTTTAAGTTTCAAGGACATCTTTAATGCATTTAGGTGACTTTTCTTGGTGGATTTGTGGGCACATTGCCCATTCATTGTTGCTACTCCTCCTATCTGACCATTCCCATAGGTCTATTTCCTTGATTTCATAGGGATTTTGGACACCTTTTTTAGGAAAATATTCATGGCGGGGTGGATGACATGTCGGTTTCATTTTCTCCAAGCTCCTTTTGGCATGATTTTCATAGCAGTTATGGAGAGCATGCTTGATCTAGGCACAAATTTCTTGAATAGATCTTAGGGTTTCTTTGATCATGTTTGTAACCCTAGTTGGGTTAGGGATTTCTTGAATAGATCTTAGGGTTTCTTTGATCATGTTTGTAACCCTAGTTGGGTTAGGGTTAGTTATTGTTCATCTCAGTTATGCTTGAACTATAAACACAACACTTGTATATTTTTTGGGGGTTCTTCCTCTGGCTTCTCTAGGGTGTTCTCTTGCAGAAACTGTATTTTTTACATTCTTCCATTGTAAGGATTGCTTCTATGATTTTATGTTAATAAAATTCAACTATTATCATTGTATCTCTTGCATGTTTGAGTAAAATCATCTTACCTTCGTGGCTCAGTGTATTTTTTATCTATTTTTTTAATGTATTATGTTTTTTAGAAGCAGGGAGAAACACATTTCTACCTTGGTGCATCACCTTCTTTTATTTTCATGTTTTCCTTCTATCCCATTTTCATCTATGATTTGTTAGATAAGGGTAGTGATAGGTTTCATGTGTTGGGTTAGACAAACACATTTTCACTTAGTTTAGAAGAGGAAGTCATCCTTCTCCATAGATTCAACCTTATTCACACAAAGTCCCACAACCTCAAGGTTGTTTCCATTGCATCATTAGAACATTGAACTCTTGTTCAATAGGTTTCAGTTTTATGTGATAACAATTTCCTTATGTGATTGTATGCACGTAATGTGATCCCCCCATGTTGTTTCATTTGATGTATCTCTCTCTCTCTCTCTCTCTCTTTATGCATTCCTCTATATGTATCTACATTCTTTTATATGGACCATAAAAATTTTATCCCTTTTTCGCTTGTCTTGTGTTTTCCTTTTGGAGATGACACAAGGTGTCGAGACATTTGGTCTCTTCCATGTTGACCTGAAGGATTTTTCTTTGTTTTTTCTCTCTTTGTGTCATTCTTGGACATTTCTATTAGTATTTGGGGAATGATGATAGTTTTGCGCTCTATGACAATATTGTAGCAAAGATACACTAACCCTAGATCCATAGATCCCTTCTGTATTTTTGGGGGCAACCCCCTCCTTCCTTTTTCATGATGTAGCTCTATTTCGAGAACATATGACTTGGCATAGGGCTTTCTGAGTAAGCTCTCATGTCTTAGGAGTAAATATTTACTACTTTAAAGTAGTTGCTCATAGTAATGGTGTTAGCAACCACTTTAAAGTGGGTGCATACCTCAATGATATCTTTTGACATTTTTCATATTCCATGGTGTGATGTTCTTTTTCTTGTGACGCGTCCTTTTCTTAGTGGTGTCATTGGGTTTGATGTCCTCCAAGAGTGCGATATTTCTAAGCGTACAACTTTCCCTTAGTGGCTTGATGCAAACTGAGGCATCCCATAAGTAGCATTATGATATTCTTGACTTGTCCTCTCTTGGAGACATTAGGCATGGTGTTCCCTAAGAAGACCTTACACAAATGAAGCAAGATCCCCTTAAACAAAAAATAAAAAACCTATAGAAATAATATTCATAAGTTTTTAGCATTATGGTGCTTATCGAAGTAGTCAGGAGGGTAACTTTGATGTGGTATGGGAGCCTAATATGATTTTATCATTTTCCACCCTTTTGGGATACTCGCCTAGTGGACGACCTGGGGTTGAACTACCCCAGTGTGAGTGTGCATGTGTCATTTGCATATTTAACATCATGTTATACATGTGAATGTTTTTGGGACAAACAATTGAGACATGTTCCACATCACATTGGATAGTCGAGTCTTGATTCTTTCCTTTTCTTAGAAAAAAAGTCGTGTTCCACATCATGTTGGGATGGTTGAAGCTTGATCCTTTATTTTCTTGGTCTTTGATAGTGTATGATTGTGTATCTTTGTCATTGTTACATACATAAGTTTCTTGAATGACTACTTTAGTGTGAGTTTGACATGGGGGAAAACTCTCACTAAAGTGAGGGAAAAATGTAGTGTAAAAAAAAAAACCCTTTTTCACACTTAATTTGGGAATAAATAATTAAGATAAAATGGAGTTAATTGTTTCTTTACACTTTCATACTAATCTAGGGCTTTATTAATTAGTTGAGGTTAAATTAAAGTTAATTGGCCCCTTAAATTCAAATCCAAGCCTAATTTATTGCATTTTATAAAGGATAAAACCTGGCATTCTTAATTAAAATTACACAACACTTAATTTTGTAAGGAATGTGTCCTAGGCTAGTGACCTAGGACCAATTTGCCACCTGGTGAATGGGTCCCCACTAGGTCCTAGGACCCCCTTTTGGCATGACATTTCACAATCCCCAAAATGTGTCCTAGTTGAGTATGCTAGGACCCATTCACCCAGTATGCATGACATTTCACAATCCCCAAAATGGTGAATGGGTCCTCCTTAACTTAGGACACCCCCAAGCTTGGGATGTGTTTTTTGTAGTCTTTTAATAATTTTAAATCGTAGATCTGATGTCAGCTTGTGTTATTGAATATTGGGATTTAAACTTAATTTAAGTATAAATATAAGGTTATTTCACATAGTTTGATCTTGGAGAAGATCTAAGTTTTCAAGTATTCAATCATTATAGCAATTTTATGATCAAGAGAGAATTCAAGAAAGCCTTCAAGAAGGCATTCAAGGGAAGATTATTAGAGTTTATTGCAGTAATCAAAGATCATTCCATCATGTCAAAGGCATAGTGCATCATGCATGTTGTTGAGCTAATATGTTGATGTAGCATTGGAGATCTTATTCAAGCATTGTTTCATATCAAGGTTCATAATCAAAATATACATTCATTGAGGCCACTTCATGCTAGATTGTTAATTTATCATCCAATATTTCATCCAAGGTACCATTGTTTCATGTTTCATGTTTCATCCTTCATATTTCGTTGTTTTATCATATGGTTTAATTACCAAAATGCGGTTTTACCAAGGAAAACCCCTATTCCCCAACAATCAACATTTTCTCCTCTTTGATGTGTGATTGCAGATTTTAGATTGAAGATCAAGTGGAGAAAAAAAGTTGTCAAAGTTGCAAAGTTGCAAAAGTTGTCATCTTTCTTGCAAGATCATGAAAACTAAGCTACAAAATTTATTTCCAACTTTCTAGAGTTGAACACTTTGGATTTGGGAGTGAAGACATTGAAGATCAGAACCCAAAAATCAATTTTCCAAAACCCTAGCAAGGACCCATTCGCCACTGGGCGAATGAGTCCTTAGTGAGGCTTGAAAAAGCACTTTTTCTAATAGGTACACATCATTTTAGCATCTTAAAACCTACCTTTTTTTGTTATAACAGTTAGGTTTATTTTTTGATTGTTAATTGCATATTATAGCCCTCATAATTGAGTGAAACAACCAAGTAAAAATTAGGTTCCTCCATTTGTTTAAGCCATTTGGGGTGAACCTCCTCTTTTTCTTTGTTTCAATACATAAGAGGGTATGTGCAAAATCATGATGGGCCAAAAAGTGGTGATATGATGGGTATGTGTAGGGTATGTGGCTGGCAACCCTTTTTTACCCAAAATTGATGAAACAAAAAGGGTTTTTAAAGGAGATTCTCAGCTTTTCACCAATATAAATTATGATTTATTTTGAATTTAATAAATATTTATTATTCATTTTCTATTTGAAGTACAACTAAAGTCTTGATTAATAGGTTGATTGAAAAGCATCTATAGCTTTCAAATGGTATCACATTTTTTGAATCTGAAACATGTGTCATATTATATGCTTTGCATACTATAGGATTAAAAAGAAAATTCAATTTCATGAAGTTTTTACCAAGTTAAAGTGGTCAGACATACGTGTTTTTATATTTTTTTAAAGTTGTAATAAAAAATTCATAAGTAATTATTTACTTGGAAAAAAATTACAAAAAAATATGCATCACATGGGGACATGATTCCTCTACTTATATCTAAAATATTATAAAAAAATTTATCATTTTATTGTGGTTAGGGTGGTCAAATAAACACCTACTTCTTATTTTTTCCTTGAAATTTAAGTACTACTGTATTGAAATTTCAAATTTTCACCAAATAGATTTTTTTTAAATAAACCTAGTAGTTTAGAAACTACATTCAATTTACTACAAATTCTATTCTTACATATTTTTGAAATAATATAAATAAATTATTCAAATTTTTATGTCAAGTTGCTTAACTCTGATTTTTCTAAATTTCATCGCCACTTAAGGGCCTGTTTTTTCCATGATGATCCTACACATACCCAAGAACATAATAATACAATTTCATGGTAGAATATCTTTGAAATGAAAAATAGTGAAACCATTTTCATATTTCGAAATAAAACACAAATATAAAAAAAAATTACAGAGTTAATGTTTGTGCAATAATGAACACACGAATAGAAGTGCATGGCAAAAAACTCTCTAAATGAGAACAATCAAACCCTTAATATATTTTACATTAACAATGAAATATAAAAAGAAATTTGTAGAGTGAATTATTGCACAATGAAGAACAAAATAATACAATTGCATGGTAGAATATATTTGAAATGAAAACTAGTGAAACCATTTTCATATTTCACAATAACAATAAAATAGTAAAAACAAATTGAAAAATTAATGTTTGTGCAATGATGAACACATGAATAGAAGTGCATGGTAGAAAACTCTCATAATGAGAACTAATCAAACCCTTTCTAGATTTTATAGTAACAATGAAATATAAAAATCAAATTGCAGAGTGAATTATTGTGCAATGAAGAACAAATTTGATACAATTTCTATGACAGGATATCTTTCAAATGAAAACTGATGAAACCATTTTCATATTTTGGAATAACAAACAAATATTGAAAACAAATTGTTGAGTTAATGTTTGTGCTATGATGAACACACGAATAGAAATGCATGGCATAAAACCCTCGCAATGAAAACCACTCAAACCCTTTCCATATTTTGTAGTAATAGTCAAATATAAAAAGAAATTTGCAGAGTGAATTATTGTGCAACGAAGAGCATAATGATACAAGTGCATGGCAGAATACCTTCAAAATGGAAACCAATGAAATCATTTTCATATTTTGGAATAACAAAAAAACATTAAAAGAAAATTGCATAGTTAAAGTTTGTGCAATGACGAATACACAAATAGAAGTGCATGGCAGAAAACCCTCAAAATGAGAACTAGTCAACCCTTTCCATATTTCGTAGTAACAATGAAATATAAAAAGAAAATTGCAGAGTGAATTATTGTGTAATGAAGAATTGAATAATATAAGTGCATGGTAGAATATCTTTGAAAAGAAAACCAATGAAACCATTTTCATATTTCATAATAACAAACAAATATTAAAAGAAAATTGTATAGTTAAAGTTTGTGCAATGATGAACACATGAATAGAAGTGCATGGTAGAAAACCTTTGAAATGGGAACCAGTCAAACCCTTTCCATATTTCATTGTTACAGTCAAATTTTAATGACAAACCAGTGAAACCCTTATCATAGTGCAATGATAAACATAATATTATGAGTGCTTGGTAAAATATTGTCGAAATGATAACCAATTGAACCATTTTTTTATATTTCATAGTAGCAAGCAAATATTGAAAATAAAATGCAGAGTAATACTTCGTGCAATGAAGAACAAAAGAGTAAAAGTGCATGGAGGACTATACATGAAATGAAAACCAGTGAAACCCTCCCCATATTTCATAGTACCAATCAAATATAAAGAGAAAATTGCATAGTGAAAGTTTGTGCAATGAAGAACAAAATGATATAAGTGCATGGAAAGATACCATCAAAATGAAAGACAATGGTAGAGGCCTAATGAGGTAAAAAACCTCACCTAAAAGAGAAAGGGAGCTTCTGAGAGTGCAGAGCTGAACAATGAAGTGTGTAAAGTTGAACAATGAATCATGGAGAGTCGAACATGTATGGGTGCATAACCAAAAAAAGACTAGAATAATGCAAACAAAATGAATGACAATGAGTGATATATGTGAGAATTTGGAGCATTGAATGAACCTTGATCTCTGAATTGCACACTTTTCAGGCTGAGTAACTGCGAAGGGACGCATAAGGAAAGTTGCCTAGTGTAGGTAACGAAGGGGGCGGTGCATGATTAATGCTCTTAACTGGACGTTTTGGGTGGCCAAGTGCTCACACGACACACATCCATCTGACCCAATGCATAGTTTTTGGCATTGCCTCAGGAAGTGGACCCGCTCCACTATCAGGCAAATCCCAAAATGGGCCCGTAAGGAACACCGTGGACCAATTGGTGTGTGACAAGTGGTGACGTGGTGGAAATTAAAACAACAAAATTGACAAATGCACAAGTGGCAAGGTGATGTGGTGGGAATTTTTTTTAGATTTTTGGTCCATGTGGACCTCCAAACATAAGGTGCGCCACTATGGGAGCCTCTCCCCTAATTTCTTTAAGAAAAAATTCTAGATTTTTCTAAGTTTATTTCATTCCATTGTTTAGCACTTATTATTAATTGTTTAATCCAACCACGTGCAACTAGAATTTGGAGCGTATCCATGCACAAACACATACTCTGTCATATTAACATACATATAGTTTTCTATTGGCGTAATCCCTGAACCTCCTTTAGATGCAAGTGCTAGTTTTTAAAAATTGTATGTCCAACATATTTAATTTATTAAATCAAATTTCAACTTTATTAATGGCTTGAATGACATGAGCAATATTATATATCATAACAAGCATTTCTATTGTGAGGTAGCATGATAAATTAATATGAAAATGGATTTTGACTTTAATAAAATTCCATTGTTCCCCCCTGACGTCACTTCGGACCCCATTGATGTATGGGGTAAGCCAAATGTTAGGGACCTACCTCCCTTTGTTGGTACTGCTATGGTTGCTTAGCGGCCTTTTATTGCTATTTCATGTTTTTTTCTTTTTGGACGTTGTCATGTGACTCTTCGAGGTGTACCTTCTTACCACCCAAACTTTTTTTGTGAATATGTGTAATATTTATCTTTAATTAATAGATTATGATGCATATTCATCAAATAAAATAAAATAAAATCCATTGTTGACTTTAAAATTATTTTGCTTCCTTGAATGACATTTCTAACATCAATAAACATATACATTGAGAAACACAAATTTAATTTAATACTTATTTTTAGCCAATAGCTATATTTTGTAAGAATTTTTATTTCGAAAACTTGTTTCGCATTAGAATTGTATTGCTTTTTCTAATATCCTAATTACATATACTTCTCCACATTTTGTTTTTACATTTGCAAAATAAAAAATCAATTCCAATAACAATATCTTAGAAATGTTTGTATGAGGGCTATGGCGTCCACCCGTAGGGGGCTAGTCTCGCCCAGGTACCCAAGGTATGGGCTGCTGGAATGCTAAACTGAATTGAGGAATACCCTACCACATTAAAAAAAAACCAAAAAAAAAAAAATCCTAAAAATATAATTAACTACAATTTATTAACGTTATCAAACCATATTCATTAAATCATGAACAAGAACAAGACACATCAATGAACACATAAAGTATACAAAATATGCAGAGCCATGAATAAGGATGTAGGGGAGAGGATTCAGTAGTTGTGCACCCTAACTTTGTGTTTCTAATTATCCTACATGGAAATTCCAAATCACTACCAATTTTTTACAGCAGTTTACTTGGCAAGTCCTCTGCTTATACCTTTCGTTTCAGGGCCACATCATCAAATATGATGCCACATCAGCATGCTTTTTGTCAAGGTGTCCAAAAAGACCCCAAAAAAAGTGAGACCAATACTTGTGCATTCACATCATGGGTAGTTGAGCGTTGATGTGGCATCACATGATTGGTTGTTTTTTAGATCAAAGGAATACATTTTTTTTAATTATGGATAGTCAAGTCACAACTATTGGACATTATATAAACAACTACTATCACAACTATTAGGCATTATATAAACAACTGCTATCACAACTATTAAACACATGCTCAACTATTGGGTCCTCTCCCCTATGTCAGTTTCAACAAATTTATATCTTGAAAAACGGAATTCCCAAACGGGCTGAGAATAACCCCTGCGCTTCTGAACGAATCTTCACTTTGAATTGAGCTTATATTCCAAGATCCCCCGATTAGTCCTACTATGATCGAACGGGTTAGGCTTATGAATTTTTTTATTTAAATCCGTTTTCATCTAGACCAATAAACACACAGATTTGAAGTCATCGCAGGAAGCACGCCAAGTGGAATAGACGTACAGAACGAATTCAAGATAAGGTTTATGTCATGGCTTGGCTAATTCTTGAGTGCCTTAGTCAAAATGTGTGGGAAGGTTGAATAGAAGGTGAATCTACTCGTCCAAATAGTCGGAATACTTTCATTTTATCGTTATAGAAAGCAGCCAGAGAACCACCGTGAGAAATAAAATAACCTGATTTGGGGTGACTGCCGTGGCTCTGTTCTACAACGATGGCCTCGATCCCACGTCCTCCTCACGCAGTAGTGGTGCCCTTTCCTGGTCAAGGTCATGTCAATCCTCTCATGCACTTTGCCAAGCTCTTGGCCGCCAGAGGATTCTTCGTAACTTTCATCAACACAGACTGGATGGAACAGAGGATCTTCAAAATCCCCAACGATTCCGCGACTGTTTCCCATCAGTTACAGCAGCAAGGCCTGCAGATTCGCTTTCTGTCTGTTCCGGATGGCCTCCCTCCCGACCATGGACGAGTACAAGCGATTGACGAGTATTTCAAGGCCACGCAAAGTTTAGGCCCTGCCATGGTTCGAATCCTGCAAAGCGCCGCAAATGAAGCCCCGCCGATCACGTGTATTGTTGCCGATTGCTTCATGGCTTGCACCCACCACGTAGCCACATCGCTGGCTGTGCCTCGCGTCGTATTCTGGACTTACTGCGCCTCTGCGGCCATCGCTCTGGCCAATTCTCGGACGCTTATGGAGAAGGGATATATTCCAATTAATGGTGAGTACAAACTTTTTATTTTATACTGATTGATGGTTTTGGAGGCCTAAGCTTCTGTATTTATTCCTAGTGTTGTACTTCTCGTATGCAGTGAAGGAGGCACGGCGGCCGGAAAACCTTATCACTTGTCTTCCGGGTAAGATCCCCCCTTTGCGGCCAACGGACCTGCAAACTTTCTTCCGAGTTCAAGACACGGCCGATTCCACATTTCAAGTGATGATGTACGAATCCGAGATTCAGAACAAGGCGGACTATGTGCTTATCAATGTGTTCGAAGAGTTGGAAGGCCCCCAGGCTGCAGAGGGGCTCTCCAAAGGCTACCCTGCTCTGCCCATCGGCCCTGTCTTCCTCCCCGAGTTTCTCCAGGCCACTAAATCCTCTGTAAGTGTTGCTACTAGCCTGTGGGAAGAGGACCTAGACTGCCTCAAATGGCTTCAGACTAAAGCACCGTCCTCCGTTCTGTACGTCTCTTTTGGGAGCATCGCAGTGATGTCGATGGCGCAGTTGCAAGAACTGGCTCTAGGGTTGGAGGCCAGTCAGCAGTCTTTTCTGTGGGTAGTACGCCCTGACATAGCCGAGGGAAAGGCTGCGGTGTTGCCAGAGGGATTCACAGAACGAATTGGGGATCGCGGAAGGATTGTGCAGTGGGCGCCTCAGTTGAAAGTACTGTCTCATCCCTCGGTTGGCGGATTCTTGACGCACAACGGATGGAACTCCACCTCAGAAAGTATAAGCTTGGGAGTGCCTATGATCGGATGGCCTCTCTGGGCAGAGCAGTTTCACAACTGCAGATTTTGCAAAGAGATATGGAAGATTGGCATGGATTTCGAGTCTCGAGTTGAAGATGAAAATGCTCTGGTGTCCAGGGAGGAGGTGGAGAAGGTAGTTCGAGCGATGATGGAAGGGCCCCAAGGAAAGGAATTAAGAATGAATGCAGCAAGGTTGAAAGAGGCTGCTGCAAAAGCAGTGATGGCAGGAGGTTCCTCTTATCGAAATTTGGATAAATTTGCCAGGGACATGACTGCAAGAGCCAATTCCGAGATAAACTAAATCAAATTTTGTGTTGTTTTAATTTTGGAGTCTATTTGCTAATATCGAGGAAAGTGCCATGTGTCATCTTTAAGAATTATTTGTCTTTATAATATTGTAATAGAAATATTTGTCATTAATTTTGTCATTAGTAATAGTTTGATGTCAATAGAGTATTGTAAGTTAAATCTTTCTCATTGTTACTAATTAATGTGAATATTATAGTTGTGGGGTTTATCTTGACCCCAAGTTTGATTCATAGTAGATGCAATTGTGATCAGCACGCTTGAAATTTAGTTTGTACTTTAGAATAAATAATTGATTAATTAGTTGATTTTAAGTTTGATAGTGAAGTATTTTAAAAGTGTAGTCAAAGTTGAGTTTGTCAAAATGAGAATTGCTATAATTTCAACTATTTGATTGATTAGTTGATTTTAAGTTTGATAGTTAGATCCCTAAAACTATAGTTGAAGTTGAGTTTGTAATGTAATATAAATACAATACTGAGATTCAATGGACCAACAAAATAAAACCAATCCTACTGTAGACATCTGAATCTGTCCATACCCGACCACACTTAACTTTATCCCATTATTTATTTAATTCAACCTTATCTCACCTTTAATTAAATAAATTAAATCTAATCTTAGCCCCCCAAACTTTCCAACTAAAAAAATTAATTAATATATATTTAATTTATTTATTTATGCTAATTGACCTTCATTACCAATTTTCTTATTATTTAATTTCACCTCACCATTAATCCTTGTCCACTCAATCATAACCTTTAAATCCATCTACATGGATCAAGATCTAAACGTGTCACATAGTGATAAGTGTCCTAACCTAGCTATCCTACCCCTTGCTCGCAAATGTGTGAGCATATCTCTCACACATGTGAGGGCACCCTACCCCTTACACAAGTAATAGACATGCCATTTTACCTCTTACACATGTCATTGATATGTCACTTTCCCAAGCCACCTTATCTCTTACACATGTCATAGACATGTCTCTTTCATGTTATTTCCAATGTGTGTTCGCATAGCACAACTTGATCTTACACATCCTTTCCTCTTGTGACACTTGGGACAAGACTAAGCTTCCATCATCTCATTCAATCTTGACCCTCCATTTAGTCAATCCATCTAGACCATTGATTTCACCCATCAAAAATCTATAATTTGAGGCATTTGCTCTAATTTTGGGGATTCATGGATCACATCTTTATCTTGCCATTTTCTTCTATCAATCCTTCATCTCAACATCATGTTGCTGGTATAAACAACCACATTCCATCCAACTACAACATCATCAAAGAGTACATCAAGTGGACATGGTTGCATCTACTTTAGCTCAATCCATGAGATGAAAAGGTAAAAGAAAAGGTGAATTTCTCTTCATTTACATTTTATCTTTTGTTTTATGTCATTTAGCCTTTTATTTATCTTCAACTGCATTAGATGATAAATTATTATATATATCTTAAATGCATCGATTTAGAAAAATAAAAATTCAACTAATAGAATTGTTGATTTTGAAATTCATTAAAGCATACCTACACACTTCCCACCTTTTTCATTCTCCATCCTTATAATTCCATGAGAAAATGTAGAATAATAAGTATAAATTTGAATTAAAATTTCTATGAAAAGTGTTGTCAAATTCTCTATAATTCACATTATAGATTAAGAAATCAGTTTTTTAGTTAATTAGATTTGTGATCATTTATTATCAAATACATTTATTAATAATTAGTTAAGTAATACTTTGGATGGAGGGTCTAACCCAATTCTTATAGTCTAAAAAGAAAAATTAAGTAATACACATTACAATAATATTACTTAAGGAAAGTATTAATAATATTATAAAACAATAATACTAGATTTTATAAAAGATAAGGAGGATATTAATATAATTTCAATTTTAAATTATGAAAAATTAATAATAAATAATAATATAAAATTTGAATTGAAAATATTAAAAAATTTAATACTACATAATAGGCTATAAATTAGGTTATAAATAGAATACTAAAAGTTTTATAACATTATGCACATGAAATTAATTATTAGAATTTTTTTTAAATTCGGTTATATTATGTTTTTTATAACTTAAAAATTTATAATTAGAAATGAATAAATAAATTATATTTTTATAATATAAAAAATATAAAAAATAAATCTAATTTATAAGAATGATATTATAAATATAAATATTATTTTAAAAGTGTGCATATAGCATGATTTCATTATAACTTTTTTTTTTCTCTTTAGTTTGGATGATGGATACTACAATAGGTTATAACTAATTTTTTCTATAATTTGTAAGTTTTCAATAATTGGTGAAAGTTTACAACCAATGAGAATAGGACCTAAAATATAGTAGAAAATTAAATTATTTATCATTTATCTTTAATATAATTTAAATTAAAAAAATTATATCTTTACTTTAGAAAAAGATAAATATTTATGAACAGGAAAAAAAATGAACTAATAATTTATTGAAAATACAATAACTAATAACTAAGTAAAAAAATCACTACAATAGTATTACCTAAAGACACCTACTAATTTAAGAAAAAAAAGCTTCAATTTTGCACCAAATGTATTACATTGTATGACATTCAATTAGTTGTCTTCCTTAATGATGGTGTCATATTAGTATGATTTCTTACACTATTATAATTAAGAAATAAAATTTAGTATAACTTGTGTATCAAAGAATGTTGTTTTAATATAACCATATATTATTATGTAATTGTTTATAAATTTTTAATATTTATTATTTAATTATTAATAATTAAAAGAAAAAGAAAAAAATAAATGTTTAATATGGGTATAAATTTTAGTTTTAAAGTGTTTAATTTTAAAGAATATTTATTATTTAATTATTGTTAATAAAAGTGTAGGGAAATAAAACATAAATTCTATTAATTTTATATTTTATTTGAATGATAAAAAATAACTAAAACTAGATTTAATCAATTAGAGTAGAGAAAAAAATATAAATGGTAACAAAAAGATTATAAAAGTACTTAATTCTTTTATAAATTTTTATTATTAATAATGAATATTTTGTTATTTAGTGTGATCAACAATTATAATAGACTTATATTGTGGAGTGTATAGTAGAATTCATACAAATATTTTGTTAATACTTCAATAGGTTAAAATTCTAGTTTGGTGTAAGAATAATTTGTTGATGTGTGATCTCATCCATATCAATCATTGATTCATTAATTTGTGTTGTTATGTTCTTATATATTCTACATCTATTTATAAACAAGGGGTTATGTTAGAAAGAAAAAATAATTTTACTATATATAAAAGGAATGTTGGTGTAAATAGTGACTTTATCAAACTAGTTAGTTATTAACCTAACTAGGAGAGTCATATTCACATTGTTTAAGTCTCCACTAGGGATTTCTAGAGTTTTGTCTCACCTCATGAGGTGGAGACAAGTGTTCTCACTTTATGAGACATCTCTTGCATGGTCACTTTCCACTCATAGAACACTTGACATGTGAGTTAACAAGTGTTTTGTTATTGAAGGGTTAGTCAATCATTGTGTTCAACTTGACTACCTTAACCACCTTTCCTATTTAAGCAAGTTCACAATATACATTTCACCGAACTCTTGTATCATTCTCTTTGATAATCTAAATCACTTGCTTAGTGTGCAAGTATTTTGTGGGAGTTTCAAATTTTTATTGTTATGATCTTAGAAATCACAACATGGAAGATTGTAAACTTCTTTGATAACAATTTAAGAACCTTTTCTAATGATACAAAATTGAAGACACACTAAGAAAATATAGTAATTTCTGAATGTATATACTGATGATATAGAATACTAGTGAATATGCTTTATGATCAATTCTTCCAGAACTACTTGATGAGTGTTAATGAATTATGACTATATAAAACAAAAGATCCAAAAAACTTAAATTAAGGTGTTTTGTGGTGTAATTCAATGTTTCATGGTTGAATTATAGAGAACTATACTTTAAGAGTGGTGATGGTGATACATTTTCAACCATGAGTGTTAAAGGAAAATCTCTCATACAGAGGAGATAAACATGGATCATTACACTAATCAACATGTGTGAACACTAACTTGGGTCCTAGTGTTTGAACCTTAATGTTGTGATCACCAAATTATACCAAATATAGTGAAAATATAAGTTACACCCACTAATCTTACTACTAGCTAAAAGTGTTCCAATAGAATAACCTAATGACCTAGTCTTGACCTTATACTCAACCCTACAAAATGGTCTAAGGGTGGTGAATTTGTCCTACAAGGTCGTATAACCCATTTAAATATATGTAAAGAGGATGATAATAGTGTGTAGAGGGGCCTCTCAAAGTTAAGTAACTATAAACATGTATAAATAGGTATGAGACAAATAAAAATGGCATGAGATCATATTTTGTTGTAATCGTAAAAGAGAATAAGAAAAGGAAACATTTTTAAATACCATATTTTAAAAATCTAGAAGTGTGAAAATTTATAAAGATGTTGATGTATATGTATGTATGTATATGCATACATACATGTATCTTATATATGTATATACATGTATATATAATATTATATATATACACATGTATATATAATATTATATATATATATATATATATATATAATATACATATACATAGATACATACTTGATGAAACCATAATAGTCTTTCCTACTCATGGAAAATTAAAATTTTATGTGGTAAATGAGAAGGAATTAGGAAAACACCTTCAAATGATGGATTTTATTCAAACTAAGGTACCTTAATTTGAAGGTCAAATGGAAATGACCTTTGGATAAAGGTGGAACTTCATTCAAAGATGAGCTTCATTTGAAGGATTTTTTAAGTATTTTTATATCAATTGCTAATAGATCATCTTAGTTCAAAGGTCACCTTCAAATGAAGGAATTTCTTAAATTTTAATAAATATAATTGAAGGATTGGCATTTTTTATCCATTTATCTTCATTGAATGCTTTGATGTTTCCACAAAAAAAAAATAGTATTTAACTTAAAAGTAGGAAGATGGTGACCAAGTGGATGACCAATGACACATGGAATTAAAATGAAGGTTAGCTTACTAATGTGGATAGGTTGAATGAAGAAATTGTGAGGAGATATGGTGCAGAGGCACCATTGATCAAAATTTGTCAAGCAAAGTTGTTAAGGTCTAGGCTCTAGGAATTTGGAGTTTTTGCATAAAATAAGGTCAGTGAGACCATTTTATATTGTAATAGGTCATATTTGATGGTATTTAGGTGTCTAGAGGGTCTAGTTTGCGAAAAAGTGCAAAATATTAGAAAAGATGTAAAGTTGCTAAAAAGTTGCAAAATTGCATTTTTAGAGGAATGCTAATGGTTAGCAATTCAAAAGTCAGTTTGTGGGAATTGGACAGTTATTTTAGGAGGGAAATATTATATATATGATGTAAAAGTATCGATTGAGGATTGATCTTGAAGATTGAAAGGAAGAAAAATCAATAAAACTCTGCTTTTTCAATGATTTATGTGTTTTCCCTTCTTTACCAGTCACTATACAGCTCTATACAGGCCTTTATCAATCTAAATTTCTTTGGTAACTTTAGTTATGTGTGTTATCTTTGATTTGAATCAATTTTGAGGGACTGATATTCAATTTGGTGAAAGTTGAAGACATTTTTCTGAGATAGCCTGTGAGTTTACAGTTTTAAGGGTTTTGTAAGTCCAAATTTCAAAATGGACCCATTCCAACCTCTATGATGCCTATACCTCAGTGGAATAGGTCAAAATAATTAGTTTAGGGTGAGAATACATTCTTTGAGTGTAGGGGAGGCTGAGTGTTGAGTTGGGCATGAAGCCCTAGTGAGGAAACTTGAGTTTTCTTAATGCATTTATGATGTTTTGTGATGACAAAGTATGTAAAGCTTGGGGAAGCATTGTTAAAAGTTTCAATTGAGTATGTGTAGGAATTATTGGACCTGTTTGAGGTGTTGACAAGGTTGTTTGAAGGTTGGATATGTGATTTCCAATAAAACCCTAGGTTTTAGGGGAATCAAGAGGGTTTTTTGTTTTGGCTCTTTAAATTGAGTACATATACAAATAAGTTGTGAATTCTATGGTTTGAGTACCTATTGATTGCTTCCCTAGGGGTTTTGAGGGTTGGTGAAGGGTCTAAAGGCAAGGTTCTTTGCAAAAGAGGTATAATTTGAAGGCTAGGAAGCATTAAAACATAGTTTAGAATAATTTATTACAAAGAAACCTAGCATGGTCTATTGATATGTTCTTGAACACCAAAATGGGTCCCTGAAAATTTTTTGTTCTTGGCTTGAAAGGATCACATTGAATATTTATACCCGATTGATCCAGTTTCCAATGCTACAAGGAGTAGAGTGGATTTGATGAGACAGTATGAGTTTGAGGGTTTGATGATCTGACAAGTGTTGTTATTGGTAGATATTATGTTGAGTGTGTTTTAGGACCTCCACTGGTTGCATCAAGTGGTATCAGAGCAAAGGTACCAAATCATAGAGGAAAGAGTTTGTAGTTTGTGAAAGAAATATTGGAAGGTGAAGAGGCAAGATTATGAAGATGCCTCTTAAAGGAAGCATAGTTGCAAGGAAGATTGATGAGTAGGCTAAAGAAATAGAAGCCTTGAAAATGGAGATGGCTACATTGAAATCTAAAATAGGAGTGGATATGGATGAAAGTGATACTGAAGAAGAAGAAACTTCTATTGAAGAGGAAGAGATGGATCCAGAGGATGCGAGAATGATGAAGTTTTTGAAGGATGTGAAGAGTGGTGGAAAAGACAACATGGATGTGCCTTTGTATGGAGGAAAAATAGATGGTGAAGATCTCTTGGATTGGATAGGAGCCATGGAAAATTACTTTGACAGTGAAGAGATAGATGAAGAACACAAAATGAAGAAGGCCAAAATCAAGTTGAAAGGACATGCTTTGTTGTGGTGAACTTTATGCAAGATGAAAGGCAGAGAAATGGAAAGAAAAAGATCCCTTCTTGGGAGAGAATGAAAGAAAAATTGAAAGGTAAGTTCCTTCCCAATTATTATAATGTTCAATTTCTTAAAAATCTACAAAATCTTAGGAAAAAGGATCAAGATGTGTAAGCACACATCAAGGAATTCTATAGGTTAAGTATAAGAACAAAGCATGAGGAAGATGAGGAAGAAAGAGTAGCTAGATATCTTAATGGATTGAGGTACAATATTCAAGATGAAATCAGTTTGTTGGCACCAAAAACAGTTGAGCAATGTTTTCAAATGGCTATAAGGGCATAAGAGAAAGTAAAAAGGAGACAAGAGAAAACAACAAGAGGAAGAGGCAACAATACAAGAGGAAGAGGGCCTTTCTCTACACCAAGACAAGAAAATGAGAATCATACAGGAGGTTATAGAGGTACAAGGGGTAGATTTGGTGGTGGAAGGAATCCTAACATTTTTGTTGGTAGGTGTTACAATTGCCAAGAGTATGGTCATCCTTCTTGGAAATGCATTGAGAAATTTGGTTCAACAAGTGGAGGAGAAAAGAAGAATGATAGGAGAGCACAAATTGTTTATGAAGATGAAGCTAAAAGTTCAAACTCCAATACTCTTTGTGTTGCTTCTAAAGTAGGTGAAAGTTTGATGATGAAAAGACAAGTCTTGAAGACAACAAAGGAGAGAGAGCTGCTTCAAAGAAGAGCCTTGTTAAGGATAGCCCGCAAATGAAAAAACAAGGTATGCAAGGTACTAGTTGATTCAGGTTGCACTAATAACATTGTATCTAGTGAAATGGTGGATAAATTGCATTTGAGAGAATTCCTAGAGAAAAGCCATATAAAGTATCATGGGTTAGTAATAATCAATCTATGGTGGTGAGTGAACAAGCTATAGTTGAATTTCAGATTGGTCAATATAGAGATAAGGTTTTTTGTGACATATTTCCTATGAATTGTTGCCACATGTTGCTAGGAAGGACCTTACAGTTTGATAGGTCAGCCATGTACAATGGAGGAAAAAATACATACACAATTGAAAAAGATGTTTTGGTCAATATAGAGATAAGGTTGTTTGTGACATATTTCCTATGAGTTGTTGCCACATATTGCTAGGAAGGCCCTAACAGTTTGACAGGTCAACCATGTAGAATGGAAGACAAAATACATACACAATTGAAAAAGATGAGAGAGTGTTCATTTTAACTCCATTGAATGGAGAAGTAAATGAACAAGGTGAGATTATCATGCTAGGGAGAAAGGAATATGTGAATGTTGATGAAGGTAAGGATAAGGGATTGGCAGCTAGTACAAGGCTTTACAGAGTTGAGATAATAGCTAAGAAGAGAGAAGATGATATGCAATTAGTTGTTGTGAAAAAGAATGCTTTCATATGGAAAAATAAAGTAGATGAAATTGTGTCTCAGACAGATGTAGTGCAGAGTAAGTGTGAAAAGCCTATGGAAAGGCAAGAAAAATGTGATGAGATCATTGTAGGGACAGTGATTTTCCCTATGGTGGCAAAGAGAGTGGATGGAAATTTGAATACTGTAAAAGCAAAAGTTTATGAGGCTGAGAAGATAGTAAATAAGAGGACAGATGGTTGTAAGAATGATGGTACAATGGAAAGGACAGTTGCAGGTCTAACAAAGGTTGGTAAGTGTAAAGGTACAGTTGGCAGTGGTAAGGATGCAGACAAAAAGAGCATCCAGGATAGAGGATGGAACAAGAAGCAAAGATTAAAGAGATGGCAGTTGAAAAAGGGTTGAGTACAGATGTAAAGGAAAGTGCAATGTTAGAATTTGATGATGGAAGAGTGGAAAGACACCCCACAGGACATAGTATACAGTTGAAGCCAAGTTCAAATAAAGATAACTGCAAGAATGTTAAAGGCAGCGAAGAGACAAGGAAAGGTGAATATGAGGACATTGATCAAGAAGGTCAGAGATCTAAAGAGCACAAAGGAGGACAAGTTATCACATATTTTCCAAGAGACTTGGAAAACTTCAAAATTGGGGTGTATGGTGTAGGGGCACCATTGATCAAAATTTATCAAGCAAAGTTGTTAAGGTCTAGGCTTTAGGAATTTGGAGTTTTTGCATAAAATAAGGTTAATGAGACAATTTTATATTGTAATAGGTCATATTTGATGGTATTTAGGTGTCTAGAGGGTCTAGTTTGCCAAAAAGTGCAAAATATTGAAAAAGATGTAAAGTTGATAAAAAACTGCAAAATTGCATTTTTAGAGGAATGCCAATGGTTAGCAATTCAAAAGTCATTTTTTAGGCATTAGATAGTTATTTTAGGGGGGAAAAATTATATATATGATGTAAAAGCATCAATTGAGGATTGATCTTAAAGATTGCAAGGAAGAAAAATCAAGAAAACTTTGCTTTTTCAGTGATTTCTATGTTTTTCCTTCTTTACCAGTCACTGTATGGCTCTGTACAGGCCTTTATCAATCTAAATTGCTTTGGGAACTTTAGTTATGTGTGTTATATTTGATTTGAATCAATTTTGAGGGACTGATATTCAATTTGGTGAAAGTTGAAGACATTTTTTTGAGATAGCCTATGAGTTTACAATTTTAAGGGTTTTGTAAGTCCAAATTTCAAAATGGACCCATTCCACCCTTTTTGATTCCTATGCCTCAGTGGAATGGGTGGAAATAATTAGTGTAGGGTGATAATATGCTATTTGAGTGCAGGGGAGGCTGAGTGTTGAGTTGGGCATGAAGCCCTAGTGAGGAAACTTGAGTTTTCCTGATGAATTTATGAGGTTTTGTGATGACAAAATATGTAAAGGCTTGGGGCAGCATTGTTAAAAGTTGAAATGAGTATTTTTAGGCCTTATTGGACCTATTTGAGGTGTTGAAAAGGTTGTTTGAAGGTTGGATATGTGATTTCCAATTAAACCCTAGGTTTTAGGGGAATAAAGAGGGTTTTCTATTTTGGCTCTTTAAAGTGAGTATCTCTACAAATAAGTTGTGAATTCTATGGTTTGAGTACCTTTTGATTGCTTCCCTAGGGGTTTTGAGGGTCGGTGAAAGGTCTAAAGGAAAGGTGCTTTGCAAAAGAGGCCTAATTTGAAGGCTAGGAAGCATTAAAAATCAGTTTAGAAAAAGTTGTTACAAAGAAACCTAGTATGGTCTGTTGATATGTTCTTGAACGCCAAAATGGATCCCTAAAAAATTTGTCAGTCTTGTTTTGAAAGGATCACATTGAATAGTTATACCCGATTGAGCCAGTTTCCAATGCTATAAGGAATAGAGTGGATTTGATGAGATAGTGTGAGTTTGAGGGTTTGATGATCTGACAAGTGTTGTTGTTGGTAAATATTGTGTTCAGTGTGTTGTAGGACCTCCCCTGGTTGCGTCAAGATATAAATCTTACCATATTTTTCTAGGTTGAAAAAAATCATAAACTTTGTATTTGTAGGAGTTGAAACTTAGCTCACAGCTTAGCATCACCTGCAAAATAAAAATAACCTTCCACAAAAGAATATGGTAAGACAATATCTTTTTTGATTTATTATGGTACAAATTTAGAAGATCCTTTCTTAAATAGATAAGGTGAGAGATAGGACTAGACAAGGTCATGGCATCTGATTGATCATATAACATGAAACAACTAACTCAACAAATATCAAATGACCTAAGACATAGGAAGTAAATGACACAAGATAAGATAAGATCTAAATGAAAACTAAGAATTCGAGAACTATTCCTAGGACCTAAGTAAACTTAACATGTGAATAGAACCCATTAGGTGAACTAGTTAAGTAAAACACCTTATTCACAACAACAACCCCCCTTAAGTGTAACTTAGGGAGGAATAAACTAATGCAAATGATGCAAGAATGCAATGATGGGTATCAGCTATAAGGAAATATTAGTTACCCATGTACAAATGATCTCTCAAAAATGGAGAAAAGGAGAAAAACCTAGTGGGAGAAAACTCCCCTCTAAAAGTGAGAATGCATGAAAACAGTCATGTACAAGTGATGAAATAAGTGATGAAATGACTCATTAATACTATTAGGATTAAAGTAACATCTACCTTGTAAATCCTATGTCATATTGCATGGTTCTAGAATCCTTGGAAAGTACCCCTAGGCACTTAGGATGTATTTGGAAAATATTTAGTAATATTTATTCTAACCATTGTTTGTAAATCTTATGTCATATTGCATGGTTCCACTAGCAGTGGTAAAGGTAACTTGTCGACATGAATATTTAATATTGTTTTCCCCACATGTGGATGCCTAGAATGGGATTTAAAAAGACAAGTGAAGTGGAAAAATGAGTGACTATTGAGATTCTCCAACTAGTTCCTTGGAAAGAGGCAACACACGTCTCTTGGTATTCCATCATCTATTACATTTAATGTAATGTTTTTCCATGTTTGGGTGTCCAAGTTGGAAGGAAGGTATTGGAGCCAAAATTGATGTCCTTTCTTATTCCAAGGAAGTAATCCAAAGGTTGGGATGTTTAGAATGAAGGGTAATCTTTGGGTGTCATATTTGGGGCATAATACCTCTTCACAAATCTATAAAATCAGCTCCTTGGATGTAGAAATTGAGAGGAACAAATGAATGTATTGTTTCTCTACAATGAAAATGGACAAGTTAAAGCATAAAGAAGTTTCTCATAAGTATACATGTTCTTCCATGTTGGAGGAAAAGAGGAGAATGGAAATAAATGTATTGTAATCTCATTTATTTGAAGATGTACATAATTGGCCTCTCTTCTTAGTAGATTTTTTTCTTATAAGAGTTTCTCCATGTAAATAATGTGTTATGTGGTGCCTTTATTTTTTTGATTTGTGTCACTTTTGTGCTATATTTTGGTGTTTTTATGATTTATTTATTGCTATTATAAGTTCACATAAGGTGGTGTTATTAAGCATGTTATGTTGGTTGATTTTTAGCAGCATAAACAAGATGGATCTAATCGTGGTAATTCCATATTAAGGTCACTTAACTTCAAATTTACATATAAGTTTCAAATTTTTATTTTGTAGTAGTCCAAGCCTTTTATCTCATCCATTGAAGTCATAACTTGGTTATTTGGATAGAGATTGAAATTTACCAATATTTGGTATCGAAGCCAATATATTTCTCAACATTTGGTATCAAAGCCAATATATTTCTCAACATTTGGTATCAAAGATGAAGGTTAATTTGGTTATGGGTATTCCTTCATTTTTTTATTTCTTATCCTAGAAAACTTGAGGGAATATATTAGAAGGAATTGAAGGTTGTTGAAGGCTTGTGGGCCTGCACTGAATATTCTATGAGTTAGCTTTTTTTTGCAAATCTATGAGATTATAATCCATGACTATTGCCAATGTGATCTATGTTGGGAATTAGAAGCTAGAGTACACCTTCATCTAAACATTCAAAAAACACTATAATTCACCTAAAACATTCAAATTCAAATGAACTCAATATTTCCTAAAGCCAAAACCATGAATTTTGATAAATCACCATTAAAATAGCTTGAAAATTTACCAAAATGAAAATTTGAAAAATTTGAAAAGAAAAAAGATACCCTTTTGGTCTAAAAGTGCCCAACAGCCATTTTTCACTATAAATTTCATATTTTGGAAACTTATTAGAAATTTTAGCATTATAACAACACATTTTGGAAAAAAATCAAATTATTTAAATACAATGATCTATCATAGTCTAATTTCACATAAAGAATCAATTGAATAGAAAATATTGATTCATTAATCACCTACAAACAATTTACAACCAAAAACCAAATCAAATAGAGGAGAAATAAAGAACTTTCCTCATTTTTAGCCAAAAATTGAAATGAGAAGAACTTTAAACACACCTCACAGATGCATGAACCCACACATGAGAATGTTCCCCTACCAAATCCTATTTGAATGCTTCAAACCCCGTCAAATTCGCCCTCCATTTTTCTCTCCCAATCACAAAAAACAAGAATTTGGCGAAAAAAGGGTTTCTCCTCTCCAAATTCCTCACAAAAATAAAACATTAAAACTAAAAATGAATACCTTTTCCCTTTTAAACCTTTTCAAAACTCAATTAAAAATTAATATAAATTATATTTCAATTTCCTTCAATTTGAAACTCCCTCAATATCCCCAAATCTAGATAACCAAATAAATTTATTCCCTAATTATTATTCAACATTTGAATTAATCATTACGTCCATATAAGCATAAAAACTTAATTAAATTTGTGGAGATTGGAAGTTGAATAAAACTACACACACACTTTCACTAGACTTCCACAATAAGGGTATGGTATTCAAAATCATACCAAAGATGATATCTAGTCAACATGGGTAAGATTATTAGGGACTCACACTTGGATAAAGTATGACTGGTAAGGAAAAATAATAAATGGCCAATGTGACATCTCCTTATAACCACCATCAGGGTATACTTAGACCTATGGAGCCAGGTGGAGAAATACCTAGTACTTGTAATGACTCAATGCACACGTCAAGCCTGCTCCATATATATAAATAGTTGAAGCATCACATAATTGGCCAAAGGTGTAAAACATCATATCCATAATTTTATTACATTTAAACAATCCATTCCATGATATCATTTAATTAAAACTTCTATATTAATGCATATATTCATGAACCAAAACATAATAATAATCACTTGAGCAAGCCCGCATCATGCACACATCCCAAAAAGACCTCCAAATGAAATACATACATCCCTTTTTCAAATAACTTGGAAACATAACACACATGCACTTCAATGCCAGTTACACCAAGAAAATAATAAAATAACCATAAAGAAAGTAACAAATCAAAACATAGAGCAATAGTACCAGAAGTGATCATCTACGATCTCAACATATACACAATACAATGTTCCCACTAACATCATATGCTAGGAATACGTAGGAAACTAGACGTGCAACTATAGCCCCCATATGAATAGTTGTCATATTTGCACTTTATTGTGGATTCAAACATCCCAAGCTTTGGGAACCCATGATATAAAAATAGCTCATGATATGGCAACACTTGGCTGATGTGGCAAGAGAAAGGACCAATGTCATAATTTCACATTCTTGTTGTTTGAAATTGTTCTTTCTATTAAAACCCACATTTGAAACAATCTTATAAAATCATGCCATGTGTAACCTAGGAGCCATCTTGTACACTAACTTTAGCTGCTAGGAAGAAAACCGGGCCCATGCTTACTAAACTCCACATGGTGAATGATCACTTCATTATGAGCATAAGGCAAAGCCTCTTTTAAAACCCATAAAAAGCTTTAACTATGCTATCCAATAGAATTGTTCCATTTGTTGATGACGAGTCACTAAACCTTTCAGGAGAGTGAGTGATGCACTTTACACATGGAAACTTATCTTAAGTTTGCATGTTGAAGAAAGTTGACCACTTTGATCTTGCACAAATCATGCCTAAGCACGATACAATAAAAAGATGTCACTTGATTAATACCAAGGTAAAGCTTATAAAAGCTGAAAGAGTTCTTGTATCAACAGTTGTATTTTGCATCATCCTGGCTTGAAGATTAGGCCCACCTTATGATGATGTGATAGAGAAAGATATCGCCTTACCAAGGAAAAGCTTTAGCAACATAAGGACACGTGTCTGATTTTTGGGGCTTAACACCTTCTAAAAGAACCTTTACTAGCATATATATATTATTTTAATGATATATATAAAATAAGTCAAGAGATATCTTTCTTGAGGCGTCTATTTTTAAAAATTGTCTCACATAAAAATGTAATAGACTCCTCGAGAAGGATATCTCTTGGCTTATTTTATATATATTATTAAAATTATATATATATATATATATGCTAGTTTTAAATCATTTAAAAATTGAAATTAACATTAGATAAAATGTGTAAAAAAAATTTAAACATTTGCTTAAAAATATTTGACTTATATTTCAGGCACATTTAATATTTCATATAGATTTGGCACATATCCACTTAAAAAATATATTTAATACCACACATTTTAAAAGACCATGTACATTACAAATAATGAGTAGCAAAAAATATGTTATCAAAAGAAAAAATATTAGAAATGGAAGTTCTATATGTTGCAACACATCCTCTTCAATTTTTCTTTTAAAAGTATTTTTTTTTATATTATAGTATAAGTTAAAAAAAATTAATAATCATGTTCCTACAATGTGTACAAAGTTTGTAAATATAAGAAGTATTAAAGGTCAAATAAGAAGTGATTATACTAATAGTTCATCTCATTGCAATGGTGTAAGTACATTACAAATTCTTCAGCAATGAGATTGGTATTACAACCTTTATTTTCATAGTGATCTCCGTATACTTCTTTGAGCATATTTGGAAATGCGACTACTATACTATATGCCTCGTGAACTTTTTTTGTAACATCTTCCATTGTCATTATTTCTAGTTCCTCGACATCATCATCGATCATTAAGCTTGTATTTTCAATTTCTTTGACAATCTTGTTGCAACACTCTAAAACTGTTCTTGCACATTTGTTGACAAGGGTTTCAACAAAATCATTTGACCTTATAGAGGTAGTTGGGCTTTCAACTATGATTTCTAATTTGTTATGTGAATCTCCCATTTTAAATTAGATTATTCGCTAAAAATAAAAGAACAATAAAATTAAGGTTAGCATTTAGGAATGATAAGAACAAAAGTATCCATAATTTTTCATAAAATATAATTCAAAAATAATAATTTTTAGTATTTTGGGATGTCACCAAAATCATTTGAAATACAACCAAAAAATATAATTTCATAAGATAAAATTAAATTTTATATTTGATTGAATTCAGGCATAAATAGTATGTTTAAAGATTGATTTTGCAAACATTTGTCGAATAAAGATTTAAAAATATTTGCACTTAACTAAACATGTATGCATGAGTAATAAATCTAACACTCATTTTTTAACATATTATCAAAATTGAATATACTCATAGATACAATGCTTATATAGTTTAGGAACATTTGTCACATAATTTCTATACAATCATTTCATCTAATTAGCCATGGATGCACTGGTAGTAACTCTCCATCTTCAGTATCATCAAGATTAGTTTGAACTTTAATTGTCAGTTTGGACTTCATGGAAGATAAGGTAGGCATACCATAGTTTTCATGTAACAACCTAAATGATGGCATTACCTAATGCACCATGAATCTAATGGAGTACCTAAACTTAAGAGTTGAGAGAATCCATTCCTCAAGTGGGCCCATGTGATTACTAATTTTGGATGGTCCCTTAAGAAATATCATGAACTTCATACTCACTTCATCAGATAGAGTGTTTCTTTTGATATCTACCATTGGGGTATGTGCAGGATCATGATGGGCCAAAAAGTGGCAATATGATGGGTATGTGGCTGACAACTTTTTTTGTACCTAAAATAGATGAAACGAAAAGGGTTTTTAAAGGAGATTCTCAGATTTCCACCAATATAAATTATGCCTTACTTTGAATTTAATAAGTAATTATTATTCATTTTTTGTTCGAATTACGAATAAACTCCTGATTGATAGGCTGATTGAAAAACTTTTATAGCTTTCAAACAGTATCACATTTTTTGAATCCAAAATATGCATCACATTCCATGCTTCGCATACTATAGGATTACAAAAAGAAAATTTGAATTTTATAAATTTTTTACTAAGTTAAGGTGGTTAGACATACAAGTTTTTATATTTTTTAAAAGTTGTAATAAAAAAATCACAATTAATTATTTACTTGGAAAAAAATTACAAAAAAATATGCATCACATCTGGACATGAGTCCTCTACTTATACCTAAAATCTTATAAAAAAATATTATCATTTTATTGTGGTTAGGGTGGTCAGACAGACACCTACTTCTTTTTTTCCCCTGAAATTTAAGCACTACTGCATTGAAATTTCAAATTTTCACCAAATAGATTTTTTTTATTTAAACAAACCTAGTAGTTTAGAAACTACATTCAATTTTCTACAGATTCTAATTTTACATATTTTTGAAATAATATAGATAACCTATTTAAATTTTTACGTCAAGTTGCCTAACTCTAATTTTTCTGAATTTTTTGCCACTTAAGGGCCTGTTTTTTCCATGATGATCCTGCACATACCCATTGGTCTAATTGTGATCTTCCATATGCATCCAACGAGGTAAAGATCTTGAATCTCATGGTAAAGAGAAATTGACCAATCACAAAAATCTATAATCTCAATTTGTAGATGATGGAATTTGACATCTAAGCTCATTTTGATCTTTGATTCATATAGGGAGTTAAAGTATACAACATAATTGGGAAATTTTATTTGAGAAGTTCATGGTCCATTGTTATTTATTTTCTTCACCATCCTATCTCTCACCCAATATCGAACACTCAGTTCCTCTATACGAAGGAGGACATTGGGTGAAAGATATGGGTGATACTTTGACAACCAATTGTATGCCCATGCTATATGGATTTGATCTGACATTTTGCTAATATGCATGAAAATTATTATTGGCTCTTGCATTACTATTAAATAGGAAAATAAATATAATTTCTAAACTAATTTAAAAAATACATAAAGGATAGTGAACATAAAGAAAAAGCATTCTATCAAAGTAACTCACTTTAGATTTAATGAAATTGATAAATATAGACACAATTTCTTGAAGGCTAGTATATTAAGTATATTATTAGAAACTTTTTGGAAATACATATTAAAGAATAAAGTGAAACACAAAAATGACCATTAGAACACATATCTAGGAATTCATTTTACATTAACCATATAAAAATGATGCAAAGTTACATGATCTTTATTTAGCAAACATGCATGTTGAAAAGAGATTAAAAACATTTCAAATGTAAGTTATATTGGAAATTGAATTTGATAGAGCAAAAAATTCCCAAGAAATACCAATTTCATAGACACCTTCAGAAACAAGAGAAGTCGACGCTCTTTCATTGAAGAGAAAAATATGTTGAATATGAGATGAATATATTATACAATGTACAACCTTTTAAAGGCATGAAAATGCATAGACAGGTGAGAAACTTCCTAGCATGGGAAAAAATATCTGGGAGTAACTAAATGTAAAAATTAATATAAGCCCAAGTAAAATTAAGCAAGTAAGTATAATTTACTCTAACACCCCCCCTTAAGTGCAACTTAGGGAGAATGAGTGAAGATGCAATATGTAGTATGGGTCCCAGCTGTAGACATTGAAAATATATAGATTGATATCGCACACTCGATCCTGATCCACTAACATCGTTTCATCCTAAATCATCCCTCGGTCTAACCATTTAATCAAATCTCCTTATCTGATTAAATTCATCAATATTCCTCTCTTAATTAAATAAATCACTTTATCTAATTAAGTCACCTCTTCTCAATAATTAAATTAATCATCTTGATCTAATTATCTGATTTAATTAAATAATCAATTTTATTTGATTAAATCTCTTAAGTCTATCTATTAAATTAAATAAATTAAACCTTATTTAATTTAATCTAACATCAGCTCATTTTAATTAAATAAATCAAAATATTTCTTTCATTAATATCTTATCACATTCTTCTCATTATTTGAGTTAAATAAATCCTAAAATCTAAGTCAAATAAGTCGCATCATCTAATCTCCTATTAAATTAATTGACCCTTGATTAATTTAATCTCTTATCATGTCCCATCCTCTAGATTTTGCAACTTGCACATGAAAATAGATTTAATTGATTTATTCAATCTCTATTTTCCTCACAAGGCATCTTTGAAGGAATATTCCCAAATTTGAATTCAAAAATGTGAGTTGACATGTCCTTCCAACAAGGCAATAAATCCACCTTACATGTCCTTTGCCTTGAGCCAAGTGGCATTTAATGCTTTCTTTCTTCCCCCCTTTCAAGTCATTTCAACAAATTTGAAATTCAAATTTATGCATTTATTGGCGCAATCCTCAAAACTTGCTCAACCTTCATCCTCTCACATGTTGACAAGTGGTATCATATCATTGGATGAATGTTAGTCCCACATTGCTCAAATTTGGACATTCATCCATCTTAGAATTCTATAAATAAATGGCTCATATCCTCATTTATCCATCCACAATCCAAGCAAAGTTACCATGCTCAAATATCTCTTAAATTCTATCCATTATCATTGAGTCATAGCTAGGTTTTGCAGATTTTTGGCTTCGAGTTCTCATCTTTCATCAAAGTGGATCAATATCATCTTCAACATATCAAGATTTCATCATAGGAATTGGGAAAGGGCCAATTTTCACATCAAATTGGCACCAATTCCCCCATGGGATCAAGAGTTTGCTTGCTTAATCAGGATTCAATCTTTATTTTGCTATTTCATTGTGTTTTTCATTATTTTTTTCCTAATTTGAGCTATGTTAATGGATTTCATGGGGAATCATTGTTTTAGCTTGCAATTCCTTGTTTAACTTGTTTACTCATGTTGTTTTATAGGTATTTGGATTAGGGGTTCGCACATTTGGCGCTAGAAGGAGGGCAACATACCATTATTTCTAACATTTTCTTGAAATTTTTGCATTTTTCTTCACACATAGGAAATTCCAATGCGGGCTCGTCAGCGTCATTGTTTTGGCACCATGAGCTCGTCAGCGTCATTGTTTTGACACCGGGGGCTCGTCAGCGTCGCTATATGGCACCGCTCAAAACACAAACTGCGCCGCTAGACTCGTCCCGCCAAGATTTTTGAATTTTAAACTCCGCCGCTGGACTCACTAACCTGCAGACAATTTCAAAAAATATCAAAAAATGACGCTGGACACAAACTACGATGCTGGTAAAAAATTGTGATGCAACCGAGCTCTCTGTCCTGACACAGAGTGCCGCTGACTAGTAAGCGGCGCTATGAGGGCACCGCTGGGAGAACAAACTGCAACGCCTTCACGAGTTGCGACGCTAGGAGATAGTCAAAAGGGAAAATTTGATTTTTAGCACGTGCTTTTGATTTATGATTAATTTATGTTCTATTTTCTATTTTTTAGCTTCTGTATTTTCCAGAATCTGACTAGTTGTTTTTTCTCACTTGTAGGTTGAAAATCGAAAGCAAGGGAAGAAGGAGCATGGTGATGATATTTCGTTCAACCAAAGTGTTTTTAAACACTTTAGTGTTTTTTTAACACTTCTTTAAGAATTTGTTATCTTCTCCCTCTTAGGACACTAATTTTTGTTTGGGCTTAAAAAGAACCTTTTCCATTTTTTACAAAGGCTAAAACGAACTTTAGGATCAACAACTTACTAGATTTTGTTTATTGGGTTAACAAATGAACAAAATTTCTTTCATTTGTGATTTGGTGCTCTAAAATGAATTCACATTTTGCTTTGAGGATCTAAAAAGAACAAGTACAAACATTATTTTCCGTGAGGGCTTACTTAGACTAAAGCCATTGGAAAAGGACGTTGCGCTTCTCTCGTGCTTCATAGCGATCTTGAGAATTGAAAGGCCTTTTTCATGATTTTAGGTTGAGACAAATCAATCACCTACACACTTCGATTTGGGTTTAAAATTGAACAACATCTTGTGCGAGTGTGAGTGGGGGCATTGTTGCGTATATTCTCTCTCCTTGTTGCCAACAAGGATTGATCGAGTTACAAATAGTGTTCTTCATTTGTTTTTGTTTATCCTAGAGGGCCTGCCTTGGAGAAAAAGTACTCACCTAAGGGAACGACTCAACTGGTAACACTCTAAAGCCAAGATTATTTCCAATCGGGATATAAATGTGGATATTGGAAGAAACGCCAATATCACGCGGTTGATTCTGACAAGATGGATCCGAAAGGGGACTCTTGCCGTATGGGTCAATCTCCACGAACGGAAAGTTTGAAAGAGAACTCTTTTTTTGTAGTGACCAATTGATCCATTTAGTGAGTTTATCAAAGTGGTGCATTGGAACTTAGATTCCAAGAAGTTACTTGCCATGTCCGATCTTGGTTAAAGTATAGAGGTTAAGACTTCATTCTTAACATACCTTTATACTCTTTCCTTGGTTGCATGTAAAATCATCTCTTCTATGAAGGGCATGATGCAAGCCCACCAAGAAAAATGTACCAATTGAGCTAGGATGTTATATTGCTTGTGAGTCAGTTTGAAAACACAGTGCTTTAATCGAAAACATTGAAAACCAACATTCAACATGAGCATCAAATATCAAACCCTTTAGGAGAAGCAAATATCATTGAACAAATTCACATGTTATTTCTTTCCCTTGGTATTTTATCCTTAGAGGCTTCTAAGCATTTGGATTTCATCTCAATTTTCTCCTACTAAAGTCAACTTTAGGAAACCTTTGCCTTGATTTCCTCGATTTCTGCATAATACATTTTTGTGGGATGAAAGAAAATTAGGACATTGGACAATCAGTTGAAAACCTAATCAAGAAGTGTTTGTGATAAAAAGAATCCATTAAGCATCAATTGGACCCCACACATGTGCTTGATATCTATTGGTCATATGGTTTTTATGCAAACATTGATCTTTTGATTTTGAATTACTTTTAGAGAAAGGCATGTTCTTCACTATCTTGGCCTAGTAAACAAGTCCTTCCTAGGTTCATTTAGGATCAAATTCAAACACTTCATCCATCCAAAAATTTATCATCTCCATCCCAAGACAACTTTAGAGCTTTGAAAACATCATTCTAGACTTGGGTAGATCATCAAAATCAAAATCACCTTGTTTAGTTAGGAGTATGGGAATCCATCATTTCTCATACCTCTAATTAAATCAAAAATCCTTTGAGAAAATTCATCCAAAGATCACATTCAACATCTTAGGTTTTACAAGTTCATTATCCAAATCAAACCAATCAAAATCAAACCCTAAGTCTAGCATTGATCCAAAGTTCCTAAATGTTCGACACCCATATCATTCACCCCTTTTCATCTCGTCATTGGTCCTAAACACCTTATAGGTCACTTTTGCAATAAGTGGAGAACATGGAATACAAACTTGATCCATACATCATGAGTAATCCAAATCAATTGAAATTTCAAAGCCTTACAATGCCGATTGATTATCGACACTCACACTTATACAATCCATACATGGGATCATTACCTTCTACAAATTTCAATGGCACAACAAGTGTGAGTATGCCCAAATCAAAGATTGGAACACCTTTCCCGATGGTAGATCTAAATCCAAAACTACAAGTCTATCCACCAAACAATCAATGCATGAGCCTTCAAACAAACAATGTCATCCCACCAAGTCCCTACATGCCAAATGAGAATGTACCAAATACAAGTTTTCGAAACATGAATCCGGAAAACTTTGGGATAAATATAGTTGCAAATCATACGAATATTGATCAAAATCCAAACAAGATGTTAATGACTCCAAGTCAAGGCAATGTGATTCCCAACATCAACAATGTTCAATTTCAACCTATCATTCCAAATCTGAGTGTCATCCCAAATCAAAAAATTGTCCAAAATCAATCCCACAAATTATTAAATCCCAAAATGCAGCGAGACAAAGCCAAATCAACTATATCAAGGGAGTCAAGATCAAAATCAAGAACAAATTTGGTGAGGATCAAGGTGCTACACTTACCAAAATAGTTGAGTCATTACGCCAAGAGACATCTCCACCACCATTACCCATATCAACAGCATTCCTTGGTTTAGGGCTTCCCCCTTTACCTAGCACCAATCACTCCATCCAAATCAATCCACTTAACACCAATCAAGCCATCACATCAAATCCGTTGAATATACCATCGATATCGCACCAACAGATGGTATTCAATCAAGCAACAATGTTGATCCCAACAAATCAAAACATGGTCTCCCAAGGGCCTATCACCTCAATCACTCCAACCACCACTCTCACACCCATCATATCTCAACCCCTCACTACCATGATCGCTCCAAGTGTATCTCAACCACTTGTCACTACATCCAACACGATTCCAAATACACCACCACTACCACCAAAACCAAACTCAACAAGACAATATAACATTGCACTAAAAGCTCACCAGGCCTACCAAAAGGCCATCCAACAATATCTAGCCACACAACAAGCAACACAAGCTCAACAAGTGCAACAAGCCTCTCAAGCTACCCAACAAACACAAGCACAAACATGAAAAATGATAAATACTGGGGATATTGATGAACATTCAACCACTGGTGATAGCATTGACAATCTCCCCACCACAATTGCTGAAAGCATTGATCAAGATCTATCCATCAAAGATCACATTGAAGTTGTGTCTACTCCATCCAATGATCAAATCAACATATGTCAAAAGTCACTTTTCAATCATGATCAAAATCCACCAAAAATACTCAACCATGATCCAATTCAAGAAATGTCAACATCATTTGACCCTTTGGTTGAAGACATTGGAAATCCCTCCACCACAATTTTTGAGAACCATGATCAAGATCTCTCCATCGATGAGAACCTTGAAGATGTTTCCACCCCATCTGATGATCAACTCACCATACATCAAGAGCCATTTTTTAGTGATCTATTTCAAGGAGTGTTAGGATTATTTGATCCTATTGACATAATGCACGATCCATCGACCAATGATCATATTGAAAATGTCCCTACATTTCCTTATGAGCTAGAGGACATATCTCAAGAATTTATTCCAAAGCATGATCAAAATCCTTCACCAAAGTCTAGCAATGGTCCTTTCCAAGACATATTGACATCCTTCAACCTCATGGCTACAGATACTGAAGAAATCCTCAACTCAACACTTGATCCAAATTCACTCAAATATCAAGAGGATATTGAGCCGCTTCCCATTCCTAATGATGACATCCAAGAACCCTTTGTAAGCAATCCATCCTTTGAAACTGATCCATGTCAAGAACTTAATCCAAAGCATGACGAAAGCAACTCTGAAATCATTCAAGAATTTGTATCTCCAAGATACTACAATAATCTAATGGAAACTCTCCTATCTATGCAAGATGATCATATCCATGTAGCACATACTCCTCCATCTACCCATGAGATGCTTTCTATGGATGGACATGTAGAGGATCTTCATCTAGAACAAGATTTTGTTACACAAAAAGGGCAGATTATTAACTCCTACAATCAAATT
>VDFB02000363.1:100198978-100261341 GCA_007258455.2 Sequoia sempervirens | reverse complement strand
TTAATTAAATAAATCAAAATATTTATTTGATTAATATCTTATCACATTCTTCTCATTATTTGATTTAAATAAATCCTAAAATCTAAGTCAAATAAGTCACATCATCTAATCTCCTATTAAATTAATTGACCCTTGATTAATTTAATCTCCTATCATGTCCCATCCTCTAGATTTTGCAACTTGCACATGAAAATAGATTTAATTGATTTATTAAATCTCTATTTTCCTCACAAGGCATCTTTGAAGGAATATTCCCAAATTTGAATTCAAAAAATGTGAGTTGACATGTCCTTCCAACAAGGCAATAACTCCACCTTACATGTCCTTTTCCTTGAGCCAAGTGGCATTTAATGCTTTCTTTCTTCCCCCCTTTCAAGTCATTTCAACAAATTTGAAATTCAAATTTATGCATTTATTGACACAATCCTCAAAACTTGCTCAACCTTCATCCTCTCACATGTTGACAAGTGGCATCATATCATTGGATGAATGTTAGTCCCACATTGCTCAAATTTGGACATTCATCCATCTTAGAATTCTATAAATAAACGGCTCATATCCTCATTTATCCATCCACAATCCAAGCAAAGTTACCATGCTCAAATATCTTTTAAATTCTATCCATTATCATTGAGTCATAGCTAGGTTTTGCAGATTTTTGGCTTTGAGTTCTCATCTTTCATCAAAGTGGATCAATATCATCTTCAACATATCAAGATTTCATCATAGGAATTGGAAAAGGGCCAATTTTCACATCAAATTGGCACCAATTCCCCCATGGGATCAAGAGTTTGCTTGCTTAATTAGGATTCAATCTTTATTTTGCTATTTCATTGTGTTTTTCATTATTTTTTTTCTAATTTGAGCTATGTTAATGGATTTCATGGGGAATCCTTGTTTTAGCTTGCAATTCCTTGTTTAACTTGTTTACTCATGTTGTTTTGTAGGTATTTGGATTAGGGGTTCGCACACCAGTTATACAACCATGTTAGGTACCCATTTACAATGCAAAAAAGAAATCTCTCACAACCGAAGAAAAAGAGAAAAACCCTATGGGAAAAACCCCCTCTCCAAAAGAGAGAAAAGAGAAAACAAAAATGATGCATGGATGTCTAGGACTCAATCACACCGCCCAAGTACTACATACATCATGTATATACAATCAATGAACCCCCCATAAGAGTGAATCAACTAGCATGTTGCACCTGTCATCAAAGAGGAGAGAAATCCCCTCAAGTGAATCTCCCAAATCTACAAGGTGAGTCTCTACAAACAAATCAAAGATTCGTGCTAAGTACTCATCCAACAAAACAAGATCTGAGAGATCAAAGATAGCATGTTGCTCTGAATGATCAATCTTTGAATCAACAAGAATAGTATCATCATGAGTCTGAAGTACCCCAAAATGCAAATGACCATTATTACTATCAACACTAGCCAAGGGTGTGTGAGGTACATAGTCATCCTCCTTAACAAAGTGGGAGAATCTATACAGTCGAGACTCATGATCAACAGTACCAAAAGAGGAGCACAATCCAATAAAATTCATTTTCCTTGAATGATGTGTAAATCACTTTACACATGTCACATATTTGCATCATTGTGAATCTTAAAATTTTAACCTTTTGAATCATGTGAAATAGAAAGACACCGTAAACTTGGTGAAAATAGTCTTTAGAACTACAAATAGAACAAATATCTTTAACCAATGAATGGTCAATAAGAAGAATAGGTGTCAAGATTTTACAGCATTGCATCTTAGAAGTCGACCCCGCCACAAAGACATGTGATATAAGAATATATCATGACAAGGGTAAAGACCAAATAACATGTACACATATCAATATATCAAGATGTTACAAGATTAAAACTAAGCTTTGATATGATCCCATGATAACTTTTATGAGCATAATGCTATATAATTGAGCATGTAGATAATGGTCATCAGTGGGGAAAACCTTTTAAAGGGTGCTTAAGTGATTTTATAGGGTACATGCAATAAATGGTTAACTTAAAGACTACTTGGACTTAAAAGGGTCGATCTATTTCAAAGAGGATTTTCTTTGCATGAAAAGATCAACTTGTTAATGCTCGATACAATCATCACAGTTAATGAATCCATGGGAGGTAGTTAAGCCATGTCACAAACCTAAGCATTGCACTGCATAACACAAGGAGACCAAGGGCACACACCTTGCAACAACCCCCCCAGTGCAAGTGAGGGGTTCAAACCTATGACCCAAGTCCTAATGCCAATTATTTCAAAGATGGATGACATTGCACCAAAAGATTGACCTGTTAATGCTTGATATAATCACTAGAGTTAATGAATCCATGGGAGGTGGTTAATCCATGTCACAAACCCAAGTGTTGAACTTCGTAGCACAAGGAGACCAAGGGTGTACACCTTGCAACATGGTCATTCAATGATACAAAAGAAATAAGGTTATAACTTAAACAACCAAAAACTAGGCACAACAAGTCAACTCAAAATTAGAATAAAAAATAAATAGGCATGAACTTTTTAGGGTTTTTAACCAAAAACAAAAAACCTACCAAAAATGCATTAGAAACCCTAATTTTGTAAAAGTACAACCACAACCCATAGCCAATCGAAATTGGTCAAATTTGAGTGCTCTATTACTCTCCAACAACTCTAATGGCTTAAAATATAATATGCACTAACATGCACACTTAGCCTCCCAGATTTGGAAGATATGCAAATGACATATGTCAACATGCATAGACATGCAATTCCACATGCATCCCACTCCCAAAGTGGATGCCAAAATAGAGTACTGGACTCCAAGAATTTTTGTAACTACCACCAAATATGTGTCCACCTCTATAAATGCAATTACAATTTATCGTAGGAAATAAATATTAAATATTTTATATTTCATGTCCCTTAGAACACTTTACAAAGAATATGGAGACACATGAAAATGACTTAGGAATGCAAGGTTAATGTCACCTAAATCCTAACAAGAATTTTGCTATCATTTTTTACTTATCTTCATTCATCTAATGGGCAAGTGTATGAACTAGAGTTCTAACAACTTATGAAAAGCATGAAGAAACAATATTAGACTACAAAATCATTTAAATTTATACTAAATGATATGCAATAAAAAATATTTAATACAAAATTAAAAATATATTACTATCTTGAATACCTTTATTAAAGGTGTTAAATAAAAAATTACTACAACAATACCCACCTCTATTATGTCATGACTATTAGCAAGGGTCTAAACCGATATCATTAGTTACTAAAGATAAAAACATTATTTGACCAAAATCTACTTAACATTATTAAAAAACATAATTATAAAAATAGCAACACTTACCTTAAGCAATTAAAAAATTGACATAAAACTACTACCAACAAAAAGTTTTGATGTTGAAGACCCAAACATCCACTTTTTCATCATCAAATTTTAATTTTAAGATTACCAATGATATATAACAAAAAGATTACATGTAATATTGTAATGACATCCCTTCTTAGAGATGGTACAATTTCTCATTTAATATGGACCTTAGTACCCTTGCATTTATGACCCTTTAAATTATCATTAATAGGCTCCTAAGACCCTTTATTTTGGATCTCAAGGCTTATTTCAACTAAAATCCTGACAAAATCAACAAAAGCATTAAATTTTCTAACAACCCATTATTGGCCCACCCTAAAAAACTAGTGTGGGACTCATACACCACCTTGGGTGTATGAGTCCCCCTAGGTGAGAGCCATACGCCATAAGTGGTGTATGAGTCCCGTGTGGCCCATTTTTAGGGTTTGAGCAAGAAGTTCAAGTTCTTAATTCAAAATTTTGGTTGATGTTAGCTTTTGAGATCTAATAAATGGTAAATTAGGTGTAATGCCTATATAAAAAAGTTCTCAAGTCATTATTTTCATCTAGAGAAAGCAATTCAAGTTCTAAGTATTCATAAGCACTCAAGCATACTTTCACAAGAGCATTCAAGTTTTCAAGAGCAAGGTTGAAGTCTTGAAACAATATTATAGTGTTTTTGCGGGTCTTCAAGATCACTTTCATTCAAGATCTAGCATTTTTAAGGATTGATGATGGTTGCCTATGGTGAATCATGAAGGATTCTAGGTTGAGGAGATGCAACTAGCCATCAAACCAAGCCTAATGACTTGTTTCCTAAGTGATTCCCTCCTCCATTATCACTCTACTTTCAACCAAAAGAAGTTACATGTTTTATTATGGCTTATTAGGGCAATTAGACATCTCCCAAAGTGAATCATTCATCTTCATGCTTCATTCATGCATCTGATTCTAGCACATTAGAATAGGGTTGCATTGTGTTTTAGATTTCCTAATCTTAGATGCACTTAAGATTAGGTTTTGTATACACATTTACTTTCAAGATTCATTTTTTTTATCAAGGGTTAATTACCGAACTAGGGGTTTGACCAAGGAAAACCCCCCATTACCAAATCAACACTATATTTTGTTTTGCGCTTGAGTCTTTTTACAAGTTCAAATCCAAAAATCAAGTTGAAAGGATAGAGAAGGGATAGAAGAGCAGATTCAGACTTTGACTTCTCGAAAAAGTAGGACGGTATTGATATGCCACAAGTGACGTATGAGTCCCAGTATAGATAACTTTCCAAATTTTTGAAGATCTTGAGCCAACATTGCCAAATTCCTATTTCAGACCAGAAACCCTAGACTGGGACTAATAAGCCCATCCTTGTGAATGAGTCTTAGTATACCCTAAAGTCTACATTTTCAAAATTTCAGAGCTTATTTCAAGTACATTCCAGTTTCCAAGTGCACTTCTTTGATTTCTTGATTAATTGTTCTGATTTATACTCATTTTTAGGTCATTCATTGAGTTTTACAAAGTATTAGGTTTTATCATTAGGTCTTTCATGTTATATGTCTTTCCAAGCCCTAGCTTGGTGGTGAACCCCTCTTTAGTCCTTAATCACACCCTAGGATACCTTATTGCAAGATCTCTTTCCCCCACTTCATCCTTGGATTGAGATCTCTAAGGTTTCCTTGAATCTAACAAGAGTGAAATAGGAACCCTATCTCTTTGTGCTTCATCTCCTAAAAGGTGGGGCACCCTATTTTCATTGTTATAAATATATTCTCTATTTTGTTACAAATTACATATTTATGGACTTAAAAATGGTTGCATAATTAGGAGTCGAAGAGTCGACAGATGTAGGATGAATACTTTGAGCTTGGAATTTTATTACATAATAGATTAATTTAGAGTTACTATTAGATTTCAAAATAAAATATAATAAGTTGTAAAACTTTATTGCAAATTACTTGGCAATCAATGTTGACAGTTCTAGAGAAACTCAAACATCAAGACAATATTATCTAATATAGATGTATCATCCTCATGGCCCTATCTACCATACTCTTGAAACTCTAGAGTATCCCTTGTAGTGTGTGTTCTTAGCATCATCTGACCCATAGTAACAAACATATCCATAGTTATAGCAAATGTAACATGAGTGTCAATGCTTTGAAGTTTCACCATCAACACCTTATTATAAGAGTTGTTGATGAACTCGAGCACCCAGGATCACCTACAAAACCAAGATAAACCTTCCACACGAGAGCAGCAAGAGATAGAATGCAGGAATATAGTGCAATAACAAAATGATGTTATATCACACACTAAATGATACAATATGCCTCAACTCTCCCTTGAATTGATTGAGTTAATATGAACTCATCTAGACTAGATAGGAGCTAGATCCTGAACTAGATAGGAGATAGGAGGGAGAGGTGAGTGTAGAATATATAGCAGAATATGGGCAAATAATTCCAAGAGGGGTAATAACTCCCAAATAACCAAATTAGGTGGGAGTTATGCCTACTTGGAAAATGCCAAATAGGTGGCATAACCTACTCAGAAAAGAGACAGATGAGTGGTTTTGTGAGGTGGCATATAAGGCCAAAAGAGAGGTGAAACTCAACCACCCAAGTGTGAGTGGGAGCAACACATGTAATCGATGGATTATGCCACATGTCCTCACATGAACCACATCTCCTATAACCTAAGGTATGCTTAATAATGTGTAGGAAAAATAATATTAAAAAACCTACACTAACACCCCCCCTTAAGCATAGCTTAGGTGGGTGAAAGGATGAAAGAATGCAAAGATGCAAATATGGGTCCCGGCTACTAGGCCATGTTAGGTACCCATGTACAAAATACTCTCTCACAAATGGAGTAAAGGAGAAAACCCAGTGGGACAAAACTCCTCCCAAAAGAGAGAAAAGAAAACAAGTTTCCCAACACAAGAAGAATCCCATGCAAGGAAGAAGTCCCCTCCAAAATAGAAAGGATAGGAAAGACCATGTAGCCTTCCCCAAAGTAGTCAACTATGCCAATGGTTGAAGCTCGAAGCTGAATGTAGAACATGGTCCACGATCGTCGAACAATGTTCCTCCCCTTAGGAAGAAACAAAACCAAAGGTGTATGAAGAATGTCTTCCCATTCCTGAAAGGAATATGAAGGAAGAATGATGAAAATGTATGAAGTCTCTGAACTCTGCTCAGGTGTCTCCATGTTGATGTCGAAAGATGTCACCATCAAATCAAGTGTTCTAGGCCACACTGATGAAGATGAAAATCCAGAACCTAGTAGAAATGTATGTAGAACAAGATCCAAAGACTCAACTATCTTCTCTGAAGACAAAGATGCCTCCTCCAAATGCTGCTCAAAAGTATCCACAATCATGTCAAACTGTGAGGAATGATCATGTGAAGATTGAACAAGAAGATCCAAAGGTTCCTCCACAACTGAAGAAGAATCAACTTCATCAAAGAGAAGATGAATGTCATGAATTGTGTCTCCCAAGTCTGAAATATGAGACTCTATGAACAAACCTGCAATGTCTGTCAAGTAGTCATCTGAAGTAGCTATATCTGGAAGACAATGTGTATCTTGCTGCACTGAATCACAAGAAGCCATGAATGTAGCAACACAAGTATCTTCAGATGCAACAGTAGATGAGGATGTGATCTCAATAGGAGGAGGAGAAGCAAGAAGAGAAGTCTCTTTGTCAACTAGACATTCAAGACATTTATTATCCTCAAGCTCCTCTAAAGTATCATCATCATAGGGTATATTATTAGCATCATCAAGGGGAATTAAACAATCTGCAACAGGATCATCTGGGAATGGAGAGATATGATGGTCTCCAAAAATCTCCCAAATCTTGGTCCAAAGTGTGTGTGGGCACTCAATATGTGAGATCTCCACATAAATATCAACACCAATATATGTACCAATTAATCCTATAATGTGATCATTATTATTACCCCAAACTGATTGCTTCCAAGGTGTGTCTGGTTCAGGTATGAGCCCATAAAGGTATGGCAAGAGCTTAAGCCACCTGAGATGTGTTAGGATGCCATTCTTCCAAGACTCATAATTATCCTTATTCAACATTACCACGGAAGGATGAATAGAAAAACCCATGATACCTCCTCAAATGGTCAACACAAAAGAATCAACTACAAGATTACCCCCAAAAATTCACTCAATCATGACCCCCCCAGAAAAATATAATGGTGGCACTTTATAATTAGTGCATTTACAATTCTGGAGTTATTTTCCAGAGTTTTACAATGTCCAAAATTGGACCCAAATACTGAAAGTATAATTAAATCTCAAAATTAGAACCTCAAAATAGTACCAATGTATAGTTCTAAAAAAACTATCAACTTTCAAAAAAAGAATCACCTCGATCCGAGGTCATATGTGAAAGTTATAGCCATTTGAAGTTCCAAAAACGAGAACTGTCCTTCAGATCTGCTGATAAAACTGATTTTCTGGAAAATTCAGATCACTTGAGCAAAAACGGATCATACCACTGCAAAGCCTGCGAAATTCTAACCCAAATCAAAAAATTCTCTGAAAAAGGAGCTCGTATGACTGAATTATGGCCCTCCAAAGATTGAAAATCTCTCAAATTTGAGAAGGGGCTTGCAGATCTGAAGCTAGCTCATACCATGTAAGAGTTGTTGATGAACTCGAGCACCCAGGATCACCTACAAAACCAAGATAAACCTTCCACATGAGAGCAGCAAGAGATAGAATGCAGGAATATAGTGCAATAACAAAATGATGTTATATCACACACTAAATGATACAATATGCCTCAACTCTCCCTTGAATTGATTGAGTTAATATGAACTCATCTGACTAGATTTGAACTAGATAGGAGCTAGATCTGAACTTGATAGGATAGATAGGAGGGAGAGGTGAGTGCAGAATATATAGAAGAAAATAATTCCAAGACTCCCAAAAACCAAATAGGTGGGTTTATGCCTTTTGGAAAATTACAAATAGGTCAATAACCTAGTCAAAGAGAGACAGAAAGTAGTTTTGTGATGGCATATAAGGCCAAAAGAGAGTGTGAAACTAACCACCCAAGTGTGAGTGGGAGCAACACATGTAATCAATGGATTTCCACGTCCCTCACATGAACCAATCTCCTATAATAAGGTATGCTTAGTAATGTAGGAAAATATATTAAAAAACTACACTAACACCTTATGACAATTGTATGTTATGCTTTAGTAAGGTTTGAGCTAAGGAACTAATTGAATGTAAGGTCTCCACTTCAATTATCTCCTCCACAATGGAAAGAATCACCACATGTTGATTTTTTGTTCTACCTAGGGGTCTCTCTACATGGTCCTAGGCACAACATACTACCTCCTTGTCCTATTTAGAGCCTTTTCCTCTACCCTAGAAATATCTATGTCAAAATAATTTGGGATGTCATTGAGGAAAAGCTCACAATAGATTTTCCTCAAGAAATATAATGGTCCACCTCATTGTTGTTGCATGGAGGATGGTCTAAAACCATCCACCACCTATCCCAAAAAACCTTATCCATTTCTGTTGGAACCAATGAATTGGGAATATCTTGCTAATTCCATGCAATGGTGCATTAGTCCTTGAATAAAAAATAATGCACACAAATCAGATTTCAATTTTTTTCTCTTTTACTTGTTTATATGACAATTAAATTCTAAAGTAGAATTACTGTGTGTTCTCAATATGATTGGACCATATATTTATTTGGACACTAATGGAATCTATCATGTGAGAAATGATAGATTCCAACAATGACATGAGGGCTCTCTGATGTGAAGTACTTGCATTAAGATTTTTCAATATATCAATCAATGTTTGGAGTATATTTTTTTGTTTCAATTTGAGCTAACAAATTTTCTTGTGTGTTAAGAGGAGTTCTAGAGATAGATGGCTTTTCATGAGGATTAGAATCTACTTTCTCAAGTTGGTAGGAATTTCCTCTAGATAGTTTGGGGAATAAGTGTTTAAGGATAATGAGAGACTTTAAATTCCTTAAATTAAAAAAATGAATCAAGACAAATGTAAATAAATTTCATCCTACATTAAACCACTAAAAACCTAAAAATCCTTACCTTCTCAAGCTCATACATGTCGTGGTAGAAGTATGCTACCTTACATCCACCAATATATCAAATGTGTTTGTTCTTTCCCTCACTCATAGTAGGGCTTGAAAGAAATGAGGTCAATCTCAAATGATCTCAACCTCTCTTTTTCTATTTTTAACAAAATAATAACATGATCATGTTGTAATGCGCTTGCATAATAACACACTCGTATTTTTGTTTCCATGGAGCAAAAAAAGGATTTTACCACTTTTTGGTCTCCCATATTTGTTCGCACACCCCTTTCTAGCATCATCTCATCCTATATTAGTGTAGAAAAACACATTTACATGTAAAAACTAGACAATTAGTTCAAGGCATCACTTCCACATTCAAAGTCACAAATCATGTTCAAGGCCTCAAATTTTTGAGATTGGAATGGTAGATGCAAACTTGAACCTCAACATAATTCTTAATAATTTTTATAATATATTAGAACATGACTCCTAGATAAATCTCATTGCTAATCATTAATTTGAATCACAAAATATTTTTTTTTAATGAAACATTATTCATCATTCTTGGAACTAAAACACTTATCATATTTGTAAATTGATTATTTACTTATTTATACATTTGAATACTATTATAGAACTAAACTATTTTACCTAAATTTATTGCTATATTAGCTTTTTAATGGAATAACTAGGCCAAATAGTTTTAAAAGAGTGTCTTTTTCTATGCCAGACTTGATTATTAATACTAGATAATATGTAAAAAATTTCATTGATTTTTAAAAAAAATTGTATCATTATTAAATATCACAAACTAATATGTAGATGCTTAAACCAATAAATTTTACTTTTTTGGCTTTGTTTTCTAATAAATTGAAGGAAAATTATTTTGATATATTTCATATGGTTTCTCTTTGTAATTTCTCCTACAAGATCATCACTAAATTTATTATTGATTGATTGAAATTAATTTTGGGTTTGTTGATATTATCTTAATAGGGGCTTTATGAAGGGGTGTCATATTATTTATAGTATTGTTATTACTTCTAAAACCATTTAGTCCATGAGTTGTAAAAGAAGAAAGTTATATTTACTAAAATAGATATGTCTATAGCTTGTGATAGGTGTAGATGGTCCTTTCTTAGGAATGTGTTATCTACTTTTGGATTTTTTAAAGGTGGATTGAGTGAGTCATGAGTTGTGTTTTCTTCTTCCTCTTTTTTCTTGTTATTAAAATCCCATCTCTTTTTTTAGCTACCAAAGAATTTCCACAGGGTGACCCTCTCTCTACCAATCTTTTCATTCTTATGGCTAAGGATTTTGGGAAGGTTCTTACTAATTAGAGAGTTATTCAATCTATTTAGGGTTGGAATTTTTCTGGATGATACTAACTTAATGGGGATTGCTAAAATATAGGAGGTTGGAAATCTTGGGAGTGATTTGGATTTTTTTTTAGCAACTTTAGAATAGTTACCCTAATCATATCCAATGGAGATTCTTAACAATTTTAGAATGTGGATTTCTCATTGGACCTTTTGATATTTGTATTTTGTAGGGAATCTTACATATTAAAACCTATATTGCATGCTCTTATTGTTTACATATTTTTGGTTTTTTCACTCCAAAAAAATTTCTAGTAAAGTTGGTTATCTTTCCAAGAAATTTGTTTGGGTAAAAAATTTGGAATATAAAAATGGATTCTTATTAATTAGGATAGAGTTTATAGACCAAAATAATATGGAGGTTTTGGTCTTTAGATTTAATAGTTAAGTAGTCAATTTTTTGCTACTAAACTTTATTAGAGATTGTGCAAACAATAGGATCCTTGAGCCAAACATCTAAACTATAAGTACTTATGACGTATTGCAATTGTTGAGGTTCTAAGAATGGATTTAACTTCGAAAGGCTCTATGATTTGGAACTCTTAAGAAAGGTTCAATGATTAATCATGGTCTTTTTGGATTGTTAATTCTAGTAACAAAGCTCTTTTTGGTTGGATTCATGGCACCCATATCCCCCAATTATTACTTTGTCTCATCATCTACTCCTTTTGAGTAAATTCTTTTTGGGTGCTAGTTGGTCTAAAGTATCCAAATTAAATATTTTTAATTGGTGGGAGAATTTCACATTTATTCTTGGAAGGATCCTGATTGTTGGCCTCAAGGAAGATATATAAAACTCATGCAACTCTATTATCTATTTTGATTGAAAGGACATGGTGTTCCCTATATGGGAATGATACTATTGCTAGAGGGTGTGATCCTCAAATATTTTATTTGATTTCTCATGGGTGTTAGATTGTAGGCCATGTAAAAACTAATGCAAATTTTTCCTTAGTTGAAAAAGATTTGCAATAAATTTTCTAAGCCTAAATGTAACTTCTTTCTCTAGAGTTACTTTTCCAAAATGAAAGTCTTTCCTAGGACAACATATGAACAAGGGGTTTCTAAGGTCCTTCCAAATGTGTTCTTTGTGGTGTTGATGAGGACTATGTCACTCTTCTATTCTTTCAATGTTTCTTCTTTGAGGTTCATTGGAGGCAATGGTGGTATATATGGAATCATCCTCTTGTTCATTCTACTTCTTTGTCTAAGTTTTGCGTTGGTTTGGGAATTCCTCCTGCTTCTATTTTGGTTCTTTTGGTGGCATGGGATATTGATGTAGCTTTTATTCTTTGTTAAATCTATTTGGAAAGAAATTGGTAGATCTTCCAAGGTCATCAAATTCTTATCCAACACAATAGAATATTTTGGACTCATTAAATGAAACTTTGTTACCCAAATGTTCTATGGATGAATTTTTTGATCATTTTGAAAATTGAATTTTGTGGCAACTTGATTTGACTCATTTAATTGGATCCATTTCTTCTAGCTCTATGCTCAAATCTTCTAATGGAATGTTATTGTGTGTTATTTGGCCAAATGGTTCTTTGATATTAATCGCACTTGGAAGATCACAAATTAGACATTCTTGTCTTTTTCTTAATCTTTGTAGTATCTTCAACATCTTCATAATTATTTCCTTTGATGTGACTAATCTATTCTATATTTTATTGATTTCATGATTGTTTTCTATTTCTAAAGATTGAAAGTTTGCGATAAATCTCCTTAGATTTTTACTCTTTACACTTTAGTGACAACTAATGACATTGAAAAATTCTTATATAAATTTCTAAGATTCCTTAATTAATAATAACAATTATCTTTTTGCCAAAAAAATAAAAGCACACATAAAATATACAAATATGAAGAGCCTCTTGTTTTTCATGAAGAGATTGCACGAATCACGCTAACTGAATTAGACTCGAGCGCACAAGGAGATGACATGATTCAATGCATCGGTACTCCTCTGCAAAAGAATTCAAGATAAGGTTTGATAATTTTATCTCTTAAAGTATGGCTTAGCCTTAAAATGTTTCACAACTATACCTCACTGCCTGTTAATTCTTGAGTGCTATGGTCAAAATGTTTGAAAACGTTGAAAAGAACGTGTACCTACTCTTCCTAATAGTTGGAATAATTTCATTTCATCGCTGTAAAAAGCAACTAGAGATCCTCCAAAAGAAGTAAAATAACTTGATTTGTGGGCGACTGCCTTGGCTCTGTTCCGCATCGATGGCTTCGACCCCACGCCCTCCACACGCAGTAGTGGTGCCCTTTCCTGGTCAAGGTCATGTGAATCCGCTCATGCACTTCGCCAAGCTCTTGGCTGCCAGAGGATTCTTCGTAACTTTCATCAATACGGACTGGATGGAACAGAGGATCTTCAAAACGCCCAACGATTCCGCGGCCGTTTCCCATCAGTTGGAGCAGCAAGGCCTGCACATTCGCTTTCTCTCTCTTCCGGATGGCCTCCCTCCCGACCATGGACGAGTACAAGCGATAGACGAGTATTTCCAGGCCACGCAGAAGTTAGGCCCCGCCATGGTTCGACTCCTACAAAGCGCGGCCAATGAAGCCCCGCCAATCACTTGTATTGTTAGCGCTTGCTTCATGGCTTGCACCCACCACGTAGCCACATCGCTGGCTGTGCCTCGCGTCGTATTCTGGACTTACTGCACCTCTGCGGCCATCGCACTCGCCAATTGTCGGATGCTTCTTGACAAGGGATATATTCCAATTAATGGTGAGTATATCCTTTTATTTCATACTAATCGATGATTTTGGAGGTATGTATTTACTAGCAATTGCACCTTGGTGTGCAATGGATACGCCAAAGAGGTGTGGAAGGTTAATTATGGGAAAAATTTGTCCATTATTTGCATACATTTGTGGCATACATGAGATCTAATGGTAGATCATTTAGCAATTATGCGTTCACTTTACACAAGGATTGAAACACAACTATTAAAACAAAACCTTTTAATTAGGAAGATTATTAGGCTCCATTATCTTTCATTAAAATTTCTTCTCACATAATTGCATGGATCAAAATGCAAATTAACGAGAAAACTAGACCATTTTAGTCTTGAAATATTACTAGTTTAATAGCACATAATCTCATTCTAAATTATGTTATATGGTCTTTTTCAATAAAATTCTATGCAATGGAGTTCATAAATTCATTCCTTAAAGTTGGAGTTCATAAATATTTGTCTGCTTCTAAACAAAACTTACTTAATGCTACTAGAAAGATTTTTCTCTAGCAGTAAGTAGTTTGCCAAAGCTCTTCCGAATAACTTGGTTACAAAATTTTACTCTAATTATTGGAAGAGCTTCCGAATTTTAAAAAAAAAATCCTTTAAATTAGCTTATATAATACTAGTACATCTTATTTGTTTTTGAATTAGAAAGATTTGCCAACTATCCAATTAAGTTTCTTCTAAAAATATTCATTTTTTTAATTATTTTTAGTTTGGTATAGGTCAAAGGTTCCAATTGTGGGATGGATTGTGAAAGAGGCTCCAAAAGGACAACTCTTAGAAGGTTGGGTCGACAAACTGAAGGGATCAAGTTTTCAGCGTGTTGATGCCAACGCTGGATTCATTAAAGTGTTATATACCAAGGACTGGTGCAGTATATTACATAGTTTCTTACATAAACATATATTTGGGGGCGCCAACTTCTAAGCTTTGCAATCCCGTTGATCACTTTTTTTTATTTGGCAAATTTCCCATCCATGGTTCTTTTGGCCCAAATGCCTCAACTAGAGACCATTTATTATGTCAAAATGACAGAGGACTTGTGCCTAACATGAATTGTTGAGGTATGCTATAGCTAAAATTTATACAATATATTACTCAATTTTATACATTTTCTTGGCGATAAATTATGAAATCCCTGTTTAGTTACTACTTAAGCTCAACCTATTGGTAGAGTCACAGATCGATCTTAATCAAGCAAAATAAGCCTTCTTATATTATGATTTTTCCTGAGATGCCCTCAGACTAATTATGCTACAACTATTCAAAGCATAAGATGGCCTTTTTGATTCTGGCCATAATCCCCTTATCCATAATTTGAGGTTGGGTATCTTGTTTGAATGAAATTCAAAATTTTCAATACAATTTCAAAGACTTGAATATGCTTTGAATCAGAAAACACTTGGAGTCAATGGTAGCACACATAGGCATGGGGTGTTATCCTCTAGAGAAGCTTACAACATTGGAAGCTTCTTCTATTGAACAATTTTTCTAGATAAGCATCTAAAGTAGGACACAAAGGCAACCACCACCACAATGAAATATGACGGTGAATTTTGACAGATGTAAAAATATTATTTGAAAATTGTAGGACAAGCGCCTCATAATCAAGTGATTGGGAGATAAATCATGCTGCAAAGGATTCTTGCGGTAGAGTCTGATAGAAAAAAGTGGAAGCAGGAGAAATGACTGAAGCTAACTTTTAAGTGCAGCTGAACTAGTGCAATGTGGTTGGCTACATATGAAATTGTAATGACGGGAATAATGCATGGTGGATAGTTTTGGTTGAAATTGAATTCAATGCATCTAGGGCAAAAGACAAAATTTGAAGATTCATTTGGGAAGTTGAAACAATTCTCTTTTTATCTCTATGCATGGAAGACATTGCATTTCCTCTTAGTCGAATCATATACTCATCATCTAGTATAAATACACCCATGGAGTTACAAACTAGTAATTCTTATGCTGCAGAATACTCTTAATATTTCCTCATCGTACCCCACACTGCAACTCCAGTAGACAAATCTCTTAAATAATTTTGAAATGGGAATATGGTTTTGCACTGTTCATTAACTATTCTAATTCATCATTTTATTTTCTTAAATCAAAACCATTCCTTTCTGGTTTTATTCAAAGTTATAAAGCAAATTGATAAAGTCTTCAAAGGCAACGAAATTTAGACAAAAATACAGGTGTTCAATGCTCAAAACACAAGCAATACTGCAATGCAGATAGTTTAAACGAAGGACCTTATTGTGTATAAGATTACTCACTTCAAAGACATTAATCCAGTTTTGAATGGAAGTCCAACGGACAGTAGACTAAAAGATAAACTGACGCAAAGGAATGAATTCAATAAACACAGGTAATACTGCAATGTAAATGTAAGCTTTGTTGAAAATGAAAGCAATTTACAGAAGGGATAGTATGGCCACTGCATCACAAGATTTTGCTACACTCTCCACCTTGGCCAGTGCTTGTTTATTATTTATAAAAAATATTAAATTTAGAAAGATTTTAAAACAATTTCAATTTGAGCAATTTACAATGATTGACAAAGTTCCTCTATCCTTTATGCTTCGATGGATGTCCATACTGTTCCAAAGTGCCCATTTTAGCATGGGCAGGGAGGATGCCAGCAATTAAGGTTGCGGAGTTTGGCTTTAAACCTGACAAATGCATTTGAGGCACCTTGTCAAACAGTTCACGTTGTTTGTCTATGCTTCCACATTTTGCATAGATGTCTACCAGCGCAGTTGCAGCTACATCATCTGACAAAATTCCGCTATGCTTTATGTTTTGATGCATGTCCATACCTTGTTCCAAAGCTCCCATTCGGCATAGACTGCGAGGATGCTGGCAGAGGTTGTAGAGTCTGGCTTTACACCTGCCAATTGCAATTGCTTGAAAAGTTTGTAAAGCCTTTAAACTGATCCATTTGTGAATATCTTACAATCATCGCATTCCATAAGAATACATTTCTTTGAGGCATTCTGTCGAACAGTTTGCGTGTCTTCTCTATACTTCCACATTTTGCATACATGTCAAACAGGGCAGTTGCAACTGCAACATCTGACAAAATTCTTCTATCCTTATACCGTCATGGGTGTGCATAGCCTGATCCAAAGCTCCCATTTCGGCACAACCAGGGAGGATGCTCGCAAAGGTTGAGGAGTCTGGCTGATCAGTAAGCTACAAAATCACCAATTGAAAGATGTGGACTGCAAAATATCATGTCTTAGGAATCTTAAAAGTGTGAGAGCCAACGGAAGTTCCAGTTAAGTCACTCCACTGTTCACCGACATTTCCCCAAATGCCATAGTCCCCTCTTCTCCGACTTGTACTCCACTGCTGTCATTACCTGATTGCTCTTGCCGCTGCAATATAAACACGGCGCCATTAAACAATGAAAATGTACGCTTTCCCAGTGGAACAGACCGGCTATAAGGTATAACAACACACATAATGATTATGCCCGCCCACTGTTTGTAATCGGCTTTCTTAAGGTTCTTCGTTGTGACCTCGCCATACTCTTCCTCAAGATTTTGAAGCCTTTCGCCTACAAAGCGTCATAGAGCTGCAAAGAGGACGGCAACACAGGGCCGTTCCTTCCTCTACACATGCGTTGAACAACATAGAATTGTAAACCTCTCCCCTGCAAAAAGACATGCAAACTGTGTGACTCAATCTGTTGTGCAATCAAATACAGATGAATAAAAAATGAAGAACTTCCATACCCGTATTGGTAGTTCTGTAGTAGGGCAGATTGGATAAGGTCATTTCATCTGTGTCAAGCATCTTTGCCGTTGCCTGGCAACTCCAAATCACCGACAACTACTTTGACATCGCCTGAAGCAAGCTCTCGGCAGATGAAAATGAACATAAATGCTCTACCATTTAATGTCCGCGTTGCAGCTTTTAAAACGATCAACGGTTGGCATTAAGGTAACTGTCAACCATGCGGTCTCCCTCCATCTGAGCCGTTGAAGGAGAAAATGAGTTTCTAAAGCTCATATAGGGACACGCCTTCGGCGTAATTAGTAGTCTTGTACTAATAAGTTTGTTTCTGGATTAGTTGTATAAGTTTCTGCATTGATTTATCCGATTACGTTAAATGATCTATTATCAGAAAAATAGAAGTGAAGGAATAAGATGCAGATTTGGATTTTGAAAAAAGAAACAGGGGATAGTGAGGTCCTTAAAACAAGAGCAAGAAAATATAGTGATCTGAATCTTCAAAGGAAAAAAAAAACATACGGAGTGAATCCAGAACCAGTCTTATTATTACTACATTAATTTTATTTTTTCTGGTGATAGATCACTTATGGATATAAAAACTAAACGAATTCTAAAACAATTATGTGAAAATTAATACCAACTAGTATTGTACTTCTGGTATGCAGTGACGGAGGCGTGGCGGCTGGAAAACCTCATCACTTGTCTTCCGGGTAAGATTCCCCCTTTGCGGCCAACAGACCTTCCGACTGCCTTCCGAGTTCAAGACACGACCGCTTCCATTTTCCAGTTGATGATGTACGAATCCGAGATTCAGAACAAGGCAGACTATGTGCTTATCAATGTGTTTGAAGAGTTGGAAGGCCCCCAGGCTGCAGAGGGGCTCTCCAAAGGCTACCCTGCTCTGCCCATCGGCCCTGTCTTCCTTTCCGAGTTCCTCCAAGCCACTAAATCCTCTGTAAGTGTTGCTACTAGCCTGTGGGAAGAGGATCTAGATTGCCTTAAATGGCTTCAGACTAAAGCACCGTCCTCCGTTCTGTACGTGTCTTTTGGAAGCATCGTAGTGCTGTCGATGGCGCAGTTGCAAGAAGTGGCTCTGGGGCTGGAGACGAGCCAGCAGCCTTTTCTGTGGGTATTACGGCCTGACATAGCGGAAGGAAAGCCCGCGGTCCTGCCCGAGGGATTCACAGAACGAATTGGGGATCGCGGAAGGATTGTGCAGTGGGCGCCTCAGTTGAAAGTACTGTCTCATCCCTCTGTTGGCGGATTCTTGACGCACAACGGATGGAACTCCACCTTAGAAAGTATAAGCATGGGAGTGCCTATGATTGGATGGCCTCTCTTTGCAGAGCAGTTTCACAACTGCAGATTTTGCAAAGAGATATGGAAGATTGGCATGGATTTCGAATCTCGAGTTCAAGACGAAAATGCTATGGTATCCAGGGAGGAGGTGGAGAAGGTAGTTCGAGCGATGATGGAAGGGCCCCAAGGAAAGGAATTAAGAAAGAATGCAGCAAGGTTGAAAGAGGCTGCCACAAAAGCAGTGATGGCAGGCGGTTCCTCTTATCGAAATTTGGATAAATTTACCAGAGACATGACTGCAAGGGCGAATTCCGAGATAGAATAAATCAAGATTTTTAGGGTTTTAATTTTGTACCTCAATTGCTAATCTATAAGATGAAAGAGACTTGAAAGCTTTTGTACGTATATATCGGATCGGATGGCACTCCAATTTTTATTCTATTAACTTCTAAATTAAGGCTTTAAAACCAAGATAGAGTTCCATAAAGAAAGGGTCACAATAATATGAATCTTCATACTGTTATAGCTTCACACATAAAAGTTAGTCTATATATAGCTTGTGTATTGAATAATGATGTTTTATATATTCATGTATAGTTATATAATCCGTTTATAGGTTTTTTTTATATTTATTATTATTCAGTTATTAAGGGTGAAAATTATTTAAAAAATTAATATGGTTATAAATATTGGATCTAGAATATTTATTATTTAGTAATTAATAAAAGGGTACAGAAATAAAATATGAAATCTAGTAGTTTTGAAATTTATTTGAATGCTTAGAAAATAAGTAAAAATTAAATTTAATTAATTATAGTAGAGACAAAAATAAATGAAAAAAGAAAGATTATCTTTGTATTTAGTTCTTTGAAAGATTGTTGTTTTTAATAATGTAGGTTTTGTTATTTAGTGTGATCAATGATTAGAATGTGAATATTAGAATAGATTTGTATTGTGTAGTTAATGATAGAATCTAAACAAATATTAGACTAATACTTCACAAGGCTACACTTGTAGTTTGGTGTAAGAAAAAATTGTTGTTGTGTGATTTCATTCACCTATAGTAGATTCATCTACTTCTAATGTTACATGTGCTTGTATCTTTGGTATGTATTTCTTATCAAGGGATTATATTGGAAAAATAACAAACAAGCCAATTGTGTATAAAGGGAAGATTATCAACTTCTTTAGTAACAAGTCAAGGACATTTTCTAATTATAGAAAATTGAAGACACTCTAAGAAAAAGTTCTCATTCCTACAATGTTTATACTAGTGATGTAGTTTTCTAGTGTAAATTCTTTATGATTAGTTCTTTTAAAACTAGTTGATGAATACTAATGACTTAGGATTGTCTAAAAATACAAGAACCAAAATACTTAAATCAAGGTGTTTTTTGGTGCAATTCAATGTGGTAATGGTAAAATTATAGAGAACTTAGCCTTAAGAGTGGTGTTGGAAATACATTTTCAACCATGAGCATTAGGAGAAAAGATCTCATAGAGAGGAGACAAACATAGATCATTACACTCATTAACAATCATGAATACTAGGGCTCCTAGTGTGTGAGCCTTAATGTTGTGACCACCACCTACCAAATATAGTGAAAATATAAGTTACACTCACTAATCTTGTTGGTATCTAAGAAATTACAATAGAGTAACTAAACAATCTAGTCTTAATCTTACGCTTGAACCTATGAAATGATTTAGGGGTGGCAACCTGGTCCTAGAAGGTGGTGTAGCCTTAAATAAATTGTATAAAGCATGATAATAGTGTGTAGAGGTTTGTTAGAACTGGGTAACTATCAACATGTAGAAACAAATATGAGATAAATGAAAAATGGCATGGGAGTACACTTAATTGTAATGGGGAAAGAGAAGAACAAGGAACAATTTTCACGTTATTTTGAAAATCTAAAAGTGTGAAAACATGTGGAGATGGTGATATATATGTATATATTTATGTATGTTTGTATATATGTATGTATGTATATGCATGTATATATGTATGTATGTATATGCATATATATATGCATGTATATATACATGTATATATGTGCATATGTATGTATGTATATGTACATAAATATATGTATATATGTATGTATGTATGTATGACAAAATAGATAGAAAGTTATCCAAATTAGCCATGTGGAAATAGATGAAAATCCTTATTAAATAGAAAAGGTTCCATATGTTTTTCTAATGATGTATCAAATGGTTTGGGATTTAAATTTTGTGATACACTTTTCATGAATATTAGTATTTGAAACATAGAAAAATAGGCTAGGGGAATTTCCCAAAATGGAAAAGTGGATCCAAAGAGGGAAAAGGGGTCCTACTTCTCTAATTTCATTAGGAAATGAGATCCCCATAATGAAATGACTATCAACCTCAAGTTGAGTCAAAGCAAGTTGTGAATCTGCAAATTTTCCTTTTTTGCAAGGACAAGGGTATAGGTTAAACAACACTTTGGGCAGAAAGATTAAAAATAGGAAAACAACTCCAAATTGTGATCTATAAAGTGTATTTAGAAGCTTAAACATAAAACTAATGGAACCTACCAACTTTAGGGAGAATCTAGAAGGGATAAATGTTGTGTACTTTTTGCAGAAAGTGCCTTTTTGAAGCTTACTAGGGACTCATTCTCCCTATGGTGAATGGGTCTTGGCTAGGGCTCTCTAAAATTTGTTTCTAGGTTATTTTCTCTTGTGTCTACACTCCCGGAATCCCGAATCTTGCAGTCAGAAAGCCAAAAATAAATTATGTAGGTCAATTTCCATGATTTTGCAAGAATGGTGGCAACAAATGCAACTTTGACAACTTTGCAATTTTTTTCTTCAATAGATATTCCACCTAAAATCTACAAATACACATCAAAAGAGGAAAATTTTGTTTTGTTGGGTGAATGAGGGTTTTCCTTGGTCAAACCCCATTTTGGTAATTAAACCTTGAAATGAGTAAAAGCATGAAAGGAATGATGAATGAACAACTCTATGTCACAACTCACCAAACCCTTGGATGAACCTTTCATAATGGAGGTCTGCAACTTGCATGAAATGGCTTCAATGGATGTGGATCTTAACTTTGAATCTTTGCTTGAAATGATACTTTGAATGTTTAATTAAATCATAAAACCTACATCAACATATTAGCTCCAAAAAAATGCATGCCTCCACACAACTTTGACATAATGTTTGGATCTTGATTGTTGTAACAAATGATCAAGAAATATGCCCTTGAATTCTCTTGAAATCTCTTTTGATCATAAACCTTGCTCTAGGATTTGAACACTTGAAAATCTAGGTGAAATTAAGTGAAGTAACCTTATATTTATATGTGAATTACCTTAATATCTTGAAATTTAAATATCATAAGCCAACATTGAATTATGGATTTGAAAATGTTAAAATACCACCAAAAACATACCAAAAAGGGGGTCATAGGTCTAAGTGAGGACCCATTCTCGCCCTATGGTGAATGGGTCCTAGTTCACTTACCTAGGACACACATTCTTCAAGGATGAGTGTTATTTCATGGAATTTATGAATGTCAGGATTTCCTCTTCTGAAATTGTAATTGAGTAGGCTTGGATTTGAACTAAAGGGCCCAATTAAGGAAAATTAACCTCATTTAATTAATGAATCCATAGATAAGTGTGAAAGTGTAAAGGTATCTACACCTTACAACACCAAAATAAGGCACAATTAAGTCCATTTTAATAAACACTTCCCTAAACTTAATGTGAACATGTAAAATACATATTGCAACACTAAATTAAGGCATAATTTGGTTCATTCTAATATTAATTCCCAAATTAAGTGTGAAAAAAGGATACTTTTCCCTACACTACAATATTCAAAAAAATAAAAGGAAATTGTTGTTTGGCACCAAAAATGCCCTATTAAATAGCCTAGTTTTTCCTAAACACCTTGCTAGATGGTTTGGTCCACTATCTTGATTTTGGTTTACTATCTTGATTTTGGTTTAAAATTGACATGAGGATTCCTTCGACATGACTCTTATCACTTTTATTTTATGACACTTTGTATGTTCCTTCACCAGTTTTTCCATATTCAACCTACAAACATGAAATTCTATACAAACCCTTGAAAATTAAATTGTGAAATGGGACTCTACCATAGTTACTGCCCTTGTTGGATTTTAAATATTGGTCTACTTAGAAATATGATGAAAATAATTTTGAAATTGGTGTTGTAGAAAAATCGCCCCTTGTCATTTTCATGGCCTTTTAGGTTTCGTTTCACGATTTTTAGTCTATTTTGCTCTGATTTGATGTTGTAATGTGGCTTGAACATGCATATTTAGGTTCTAAAATTCAAATAATGACATCTTATGAAGGTGTTGTGAAGTGTTGCAAAACATTTCTAAACTCTTTTAGACTCTATTAATTACAATTCACCTAAAAATCACCTTTTCATCACTTATCAAGTCCTATTTTGAAGTGTTGTAAAGTCTTGTACCAAGATTTCACACTTGGGTATGTGTAGGATCATCATGGAAAAAATAGGCGCTTAAGTGGCAAAAAATTCAGAAAAATCAGAGTTAGGAAACTTGACATAAAAAATTGAATAAGTTATCTATATTATTTCAAAAATATGTAAGAATAGAATCTATAGCAAATTGAATGTAGTTTCTAAACTACTAGGTTTGTTTAAAAAACAAAAAAAATCTATTTGGTGAAAATTTGAAATTTCAATGCAAGAGTACTTAAATTTAGGAAAATAAGAAGTAGGTGTCCGTCCGACCACCTAACCACAATAAAATGATTATATTTTTTATAATATTTTAGATATAAGTAGAGGACTCATGCAATGTGATGCATATTTTTGTAATTTTTTCGAAGTAAATAATTAATTATGATTTTTTATTACAGATTTTTAAAAAATATAAAAACTCATATGTCTGACCACCTTAACTTGGTCAAAACTTCATGAAATTCATTTTTTTTATTTTTTTAATCCTATAGTATGTGAAGCATATAATGTGACACATGTTCTGGATTCAAAAAATGTGATATTGTTTGAAAGCTATAGATGTTTTTCAATCAACCTATCAAGTAGGACTTTAGTCATAATTTGAATAGAAAATGAATAATAATTACTTATTAAATTCAATGTAAAGTATAAATTATATTGGTGGAAAGTTGAGAATCTCTTTTAAAAACCCTTCTTGTTTCATCAATTTTGGGTTAAAAAATAGTCATCAGCCCAATACCCATCATATTGCCACTTTTTGGCCCATCATGATCCTGCACATACCCACTTTTCTAGGCTTAATTTCACTATGTACACCTTTCTTATGCTTTATTTGACCCCTTTATTCCCTTATAAGTGTTAATTAAGTGTATTTTTTAATGTAAACTTGACAAATAACATTAAATGTGACTTAATTCTTGATACCCATTTTTAGGTCCTAGGTGGAACCCATTCGCCATGGGTGGCGAATGAGTCCCCCTTGACTCCATATTCAAAATACTTCAAATTTTCTTTAAGGTTTTTATTCAAAATCACTTGATGTCGGCCTGTGATGAGGTATCAACGGGTTACTAAGGCTCAAGAATGTATAAATAAGTGTTTTTACATCCATTTCAACCCCCATTCATTCAAGCATTCATCAAGTTCACTTATTCACTCATTCAAGCACTCTACATCACCCCATCAAGCATTCATCAAGCATTTTGAAGCATCCATTAACACAACATCAAATTTTTTTCAACAAGGGTTTGGTAAGTTGATAGAATTTGCATGTTATTTGTTTATCATTCTCTTTCATTTCATTATTTCATTAAGGGTTTGATTACCAAAGTGGGTTTGACCAAGGAAAACCCCTATTTGCTAACCCTCAACCATTTTTCCCCTCTTGTATGTGTGTTTGCAGACTTTTGTATGGAAATTTATCAAGCATTTAGGCGTTTAAGAGTGGTCAACAAGTCAACAAAGTGTTTCAAGTCAAATCAACCACATTTCAAGCTTGGAGAAGGTATTATGTCTATTTCCTACAAAATTGACTTTGACAACTCGACAAGCAGACATCCTTAGATCAGGTGTTGTATATTTGTCTCCTAATTTCTCAAAATTTTGGGAGAGGACTGATTCATCACCAGTGGTGAATGAGTCCCACCTTAAGGCTGGAAATCTAAGTTTTGTCATATTTTGGATCCCGACAATCAGAAACCTATTCCCGATAGTTTTCATCAGAAGCATGACTAATTCGCCACCCTAGGAGAATGAGTCCCACTGATATTTTTTTGTAATTCCAGATAGCATCCAAAACATTCCAGAATCTTCATCAAACCTCCAGGTGCAAACTAATTCAACCCATTTCTTTTTTTTTCTGCATTTATTCATTCATAGCTCTTTGTTTGCAAATCACATTGTGTTTTCCAACATAGCATAAATCTTAAGTTTTTCATACATAATCAATCATTTAGATCACTTAATTGCATTTAGTTGACTTCATTTTCCTACATTACATAATTTGAATGAACCTAGCTAGCATTTTTGGCCTACCTCTCTCCTTTTACGTGCAAAACCCTAGAAGAGTTAGAGAGTCTTGTGGTGCCAAAATATCTACGGTTCATTTTAGTGAACCTGATGTGATTGACCCATCCTCTTCGGTTTCTTCCATTCTTCCCCCTCAAGAAGACAAGGAACCTATGATGGATCAAACCACTCTTACACCTCAACAACTTCAAAACAAAATTAAACGAAACTGCGATGCTAGAGAGCGTAGGCGTTGTCATCATCTCCTTGCTCATCAATCTCGAATGGAAGAAAATCAAGAAAACCAACCTCCACCTTTGACCAAAGCAATAGATTACCACCCTCTTTCTCTTGACCTACCACAAGATAGCATTGTCCAACCCTCACAAAAAAAGGATAAAATCCAACATCCACAACTTTTGATACACCCCTCCTTGGAGATTACCCTTCATCCTCTTGCCGTAATCAATCTTGATGATGATGATGATGAGGAAATCGCAAAAATATATGAAGAAGTGCATAAAAATATAAACTCTTTATTTTCATCTACCATGAGCTTAAATGATAAATCTTCTCAACCAAGTGAGGAACTTGGTACATCTCCTAGTTCGGAACTTGTGATTCTTCCTTTGGATGTTCAACCACCCTTGCAATATACTAAACATGATTGGGAGGTGGATGACTTATTAGATGGTTGATTTGCATTCGCCTTACTAGCCTTTTTTCTTTTATTTCCCTTTCACTTTTTATTTTAGCTTGATTGTATGTGTGTATCGTGTTCCCCCATATGGTGTATTTGATGTTTTCCCTCTCGTCGTACAATTCTTCTATTTGTACCTGTCTTCTTCTATATGTCGTACATTGTCTTTTTCGCTTTTGTTTTATGTTTTCCATTTGGGGATGACACAAAGTGCAAAGACTACCTATGTCTCTTCCATGTTGACCCAAAAGGTCATTATCTTTTTTGCTTTTGTTTTGTGTTTTCCTTTTGGGGATGATGCAAAGCATAGAGATGCCCTATGTCTCTTCCATGTTGATGCAAAAGGTCCTTTTTATTTTACATTTGTTTTGTGTTCCCCTATTGCGAATGACACAAAGTGTAGAGATGCCCTATGTCTCTTCCATGTTGACCCATAAGGACCTTTTCCTATTTTTATTTTTCTTTTGTTTTTCCTTTTGGCGATGATGCAAGGAATTGAGACCAAAATGTCTCCTTCATGTTGACCCAAAATCTTTTCCTTTTCTTTTTCCTTTTCTGTTTCCTTTTCTTTTTCTTTTCGCTTGTGTTTTCTGTTTGGGGATGATGCAAAGCGTCGAGACCGCAATGTCTCTTCCATGTTGACCCAAAATGGACCTTATTTTTCTTTTGTTTTCGCTCTCTTTGTGTCATTCTTCTAGTTCTGTGTGCTTTGGGGAATGATGGCAATTCCAAGCTCCTTACAAAATATTGCAGCAACGAACATACTGACCCCAAATCCATAGATCCCTCATGTGTTGGTTTTTTTCTTTTCTGGGGGGAAAGTCCTTTTTCTTTTTTTTTAATTTACATGACACAGCCTAACTTCAAAACATATGACTTGGCATAGGGCTTTCCAAGTTGGATCTCATGTCATTTTATTTTTGCATCTTCTTTCCTTCACTACTTTAAAGTAATTGCTCATAAAACGATGTGTAGAAATTCCTTTAAAGTGGGGGGCATACATTATCATTATTTAATTTGCATTCTTGGTTCCTAGTGTAGCCATGTTGTTCACACAATGCATTCATCAATTTGTGGATCACATTGGGTGTGATGTCCTTCATAAGTGATATCTATCTTGGCATATTGCATTCCTCTTGGTGGCCTGATGTGACGCACTGCATCCCCTAAGTTGTGAATATTTTATTCTTTGATCGGTCCTCTCTTGGAGAAATTAGACATAATGTTCCCTAAGTGACAAACCTTGCATAAACTTAAAAAGACTCATTTCAACATCTTTTCCATTTTACACTTTTATACTTTTACATTTTTGCACTTTTATTTTACACTTTGTATTTATACAACCTTGCATAACACAACTTGCATGCGTGTGGTACCTTCCTTTTTTTTCATGAGTTCTAAGCATACGAAACTTTTCTTGTCTCATGAAGCATGAACTAACATTTTCCTTTGTGGTGCCTTGGTAAAGTTATCAGGAGGTATAACTTCGATATGGTTGAGCGGGAAGCCCACTCAGTGGCACAACTTTCCCCATAGCCACCTTTGTGTTTGTGAGTGCATACCAACTAGTGTATGTATCTTACCTTTTGGAATTTCTCACCTGGTGGACCACCATGTGGGTTCTGTCACCCCAGAGTGAGTATACATTCTCTTTTTCAAACAACCAGCCTAGATCTAATCCACAACTAGTTGGATAAATGATCAAAGCTTCATTTGATTCTCTTATTTCAACACTTGTGTGTTCCTTTGTCCTTATGTTTAGTTTTCCATGGGATCTTCATCCTGGGGGATTGATCATCCCTCTTGATCATTGCCATTCCATCTTGCTAACGTAAGTGCATTTGAACCCTCCTCTCAGTGTGCATGGCTACTTTAGTGTGAGTTTGAAGTAAGTTCATCCTCTCACTAAAGTGGGGGCTAAATTTGTCGTATAAAAATGGCCCTTTGTCATTTTCATGGCCTTTTATGTCCTAGTTCACGATGTTTGATGTATTTTGTTCTAATTTTATGTTGTAATGTGGCTTGAACATGTATATTTAGGTACTAAAATTCAAATAATGACATCTTGTGAAGGTGTTGTGAAGTGTTGTAAAACATTTCTACACTCTTCTAGACTCTATTCACTAAAATTCACCTAAAAATCACCTTTTCATCACTTATCAAGTCCTATTTTGAATTTTGTAAAGTCTTGTAACAAGATTTCACATCTTTCTAGGCTTCATTTCACTATTTACACCTTTCTTATGCTTTATTTGACCCATTTATGCCCTTATAAGCTTGAATTAAGTGTATTTTTTAATGTAAACCCAAAAAATAACATTAAATGTGACTTAATTCCCGACACCCATTTTCAGTTCCTAGGTGGGACCCATTCGCCATGGGTGGTGAATGAGTCCCCCTTGGCTCCAAATTCAAAATATTTCAAATTTTCATTCTGGTTTTTATTCAAAATCACTTGATGTCGGCTTGTGATGAGGTATCAACGGGTTACTAAGGCACAAGAATGTATAAATATGTGTTTTTACATCCATTTCAACCCCCATTCATTCAAGCATTCATCAAGTTCACTTATTCACTCATTCAAGCACTTTACATCACCTAATCAAGCATTCATCAAGCATTTTGAAGCATTCATTAACACAAGTTCATATTTTCTTCAACAAGGGTTTGGTAAGTTGATACCATTTGCATGTTATTTTTTTATCATTCTCTTTCATTTCATTATTTCATTAAGGGTTTGATTACCAAAGTGGGGTTTGACCAAGGCAAACCCCTATTTTCTAACCCTCAACCATTTTTTCCCTCTTGCATGTGTGTTTGTAGACTTTTGTATGTAGATTTAACAAGAATTTAGGTGTTGAAGAGTGGTCAACAAATCAAAAAAAAAATTCAAGTCAAATCAACCACATTTAAAGCTTGGAGAAGGTATTTTGTCTGTTTCCTATAGAATTGACTTCGGCAACCCGACAAGCAGACATCCTCAGATCTATTGCTGCAGAGTTCTCTTGATTTCTCAAAATTTTGGGAGAGATTTATTTTCCACCAGTGGCAAATGAGTCCCACCTTAAGGCTAGAAATCTATTTTTTGTTAGATTTCGGATCTTGCCACTCAAAAACCTATTCCCGACAGTTTTCATCAGAAGCAGGACTGATTTGCCACCCTGGGCAAATGAGTCCCATTGGTGATTTTTTGTAATTCCAGACAGCATCTAGAACATTCTAGAATCTTCATCAGACCTCCATGTGCACACTGATTCAGCTCATTTCTTTTTGTTCTAAATTTATTCATTCATAGCTCTTTGTTTGCATATCACATTGTGTTTTCCAACATAGCATAAATCTTAAGTTTTGCATACATAATCAGTCATTTAGATCACTTAATTGCATTTAGTTCACTTCATTTTTTCCAAATAACATCCTACATTAAATAATTTGAATGAACCTAGCTAGCATTTTTGTGCCTACCTCTCTCCTTTTAGGTGCAAAACCCTAGAAGAGTTAGAGAGTCTTGTGGTGCCAAAAAATCAATGGTTCATGTTGGTGAACCTAACGTGATTGACCCATCCTCTTCAATTTCTTTCGTTCTTCCCCCTCAACAAGACAAGGAACCTATGATGGATCAAACCACTCTTACACCTCAACAACTTCAAAACAAAATTAAATGAAATCGTGGTGCTAGAGAGTGTAGGAATTGTCGTCATCTCCTTGCTCGTCAATCTCAAATGGAAGAAAATGAAGAAAACCAACCTCCACCTTTGACCAAAGAAATAAATGACCACCCTCTTTCTCTTAACCCGCCATAAGATAGCACTGTCCAACCCTCACAACAAAATGAAGAAATCCAATAGCCACCACTTTTGATGCACCACTCCTTGGAGATTACCCTTCGTCCTCCCATCGTAATCAATCTTGATGATGATTATGATGAGAAAATCACAAAAATAGATGAAGAAGTGCATAACAATCTAAACTCTTTATTTTCATCTACCATGAGCTTAAATGATAAATCTTCTCAACCAAGTGAGGAACCTAGTATGTCTCCTGGTTTGACACTTGCAATTCTTCCTTTGGATAGTCAACCACCCTAGCAATATACTGAGCATGATTGGGAGGTGGATGACTTGTTAGATGGTTGATTTTCATTCACCTTACTATCCTTTTTGTATTTATTTCCCTTTCTCTTTTATTTTAGCTTGATTGTATGTGTGTATCTTGTTCCCCCATATCGTGTGTATCTTGTTCCCCCATATCGTGTGTTTGATTTTTTCTCTCTCATTGTACACTTCTTCTATTTGTACCTCTCTTCTTCTATATGTCATACATTGTTTTTTTTTCTTTTGTTTTGTGTCTTACTTTTGGGGATGACACAAAGCGTAGAGACACTCTATGTCTCTTCCATGTTGACCCAAAAGTTCATTATCTTTTTTTCTTTTGTTTAATAGTGTTTTCCTTTTGGGGATGACGCAAAGCGTAGACACCCTATGTCTCTTCCATGTTGACACAATAGGTCCTTTTATTTTACTTTTATTTTGTGTTCTCCTTTGGGGATGACGTAAAGCATAGAGACGCCCTATGTCTCTTCCATGTTGACTCAAAAGGACCTTTTCCTTTTTGTATTTTTCTTTTGTTTTTCCTTTTGGGGATGATGCAAGGCATTGAGACCAAAATGTCTCCTTAATTTTGACCCAAAAGTTTTTTCTTTTATTTTTCCTTTTCATTTTCTTTTTTATTGTGTTTTCCTTTTGGTGATGATGCAAAGCCTTGAGACCACAATGTCTCTTCCATGTTGACCCAAAATTGACTTTTTTTTTCTTTTTTTTTCGCTCTCTTTGTGTCATTCTTCTAGTTTTGTGTGCTTGGGGGAATGATGACAGTTCCAAGCTCCTTACAAAACATTGCAGAAAGGAACATACTGACCCCAAATCCATAGATCCCTTATGTGTTTGGTGTTTTTATTTACATGATGCAACCTAACATCGAAACATATGACTTGGCATAGGGCTTTCCAAGTTGGCTCTCATGTCTCATTTTCTTTTTCCATCTTCTTTCCTTTGCTACTTCAAATTAATTGCTCACAAAATGATGTGTAGCAATTCCTTTAAAGTGGGGGGCATACATTATCATTATTTCATTTGCATTCTTGGTTCCTAGTGTAGCCCCGTTGTTCATACGATGCATTTTTCACTTTGTGGATGGCATTGGGTGTGATGTCCTTCATAAGTGTGATCTATCTTGGCATATTACATTCCTCTTGGTGGCCTAATGTGATGCATTGCATCCCCTAAGTTGTGAATATTTTATTCTTTGACCGGTCTTCTCTTGGAGACATTAGACATAATGTTCCCTAAGTGACAAACCTTGCATGAACTTAACAAGACTCCTTTCAAAATCTTTTCCATTTTACACTTTTATACTTTTACATTTTTGCATTTTTATTTTACACTTTGCATTTTTAACACCTTGCATAATGCAACTTGCATGCCTATGGTACCTTCCTTTTTTTTCATGATTTATAAGCATATGAAGCTTTGCTTTTCTCATGAAGCATGAACCAATATTTTCCTTTGTGGTGCCTTGTTAAAGTTATCAAGAGGTATAACTTTGATATTGTTGAGTGGGAAGCCCACTCAGAAGCACGGCTTTCCCCATAGCCACCTTTGTGTTTGTGAGTGTATATCACCTAGTGTATGTATCTTAACTTTTTGGATTTCTCACCTGGTGGGCCACCATGTGGGTTATGTCACCCCAGAGTGAGTATACATTTTCTTTTTCAAACAACCAACCTAGATCTAATCCACAACTAGTTGGATAGACGATCAAAGCTTCATCTGATTCTCTTATTTATACACTTTCCCGTTCCTTTGTCCTTATGCTTAGTTTTCCATGGGATCTTCATCTTGGGCGCTTGATCATCCCTCTTGATCGTTGTCATTCCATCTTTCTAACGTAAGTGCATTTGAACCCTCCTCTCGGTGTACATGGCTACTTTAGTGTGAGTTTGAAGCAAGTTCATCCTCTCACTAAAGTGGGGGCTAAATGTCTCATAGAAAAATGGCCCCTTATCATTTTCATGGCCTTTTAGGTCTCAGTTCACAATGTTTGGTTTATTTTCCTCTAATTTTATGTTGTAATGTGGCTTTAACATGCATATTTAGGTACTAAAATTCAAATAATGACATCTTGTGAAGGTGTTGTGAAGTGTTGTAAAACATTTCTACACTCTTCTAGACTCTATTCATTACAATTCACCTAAAAATAACCTTTTCATCACTTATCAAGTCCTATTTTGAAGTGTTGTAAAGCCTTGTAACAAGATTTCACACTTTTCTAGGCTTAATTTCACTATTTACACCTTTCTTATTCTTTATTTGACCCCTTTATGCCCTTATAAGCTTGAATTAAGTGTATTTTTTAATGTAAACCTCACAAATAACATTAAATGTGGCTTAATTCCTGACACCCATTTTTAGGTCCTAGTTGGGACCCATTCGCCATGGGTGGCAAATGAGTCCCCCTTGGCTCCAAATTTAAAATATTTCAAAATTTCTTTTGGGTTTTTATTCAAAATTACTTGATGTCGGCCTGTGATGAGGTATCAAAGGGTTACTAAGGCACAAGAATGTATATAAATAAGTTTTTTTACGTCCATTTCAACCCCCATTCATTCAAGCATTCATCAAGATCACTTATTCACTCATTCAAGCACTTTACATCACATAATCAAGCATTCATCAAGCATTTTGAAGCATCCATTGACACAAGTTCAAATTTTCTTCAACAAGGGTTTGGTAAGTTGATACCATTTTCATGTTATTTGTTTATCATTCTCTTTCATTTCATTATTTCATTAAGGGTTTGATTACCAAAGTTGGGTTTGACCAAGGAAAACCCCTATTTGCTAACCCTCAACCATTTTTCCCCTCTTGCATGTGTGTTTGTAGACTTTTGTATGAAAATTTAACAAGCATTTAGGTGTTGAAGAGTGGTAAACAAGTCAACAAATTGTTTCAAGTCAAATCAACCACATTTAAAGCTTGGAGAAGGTATTTTGTTTATTTCCTACAAAATTGACTTCGACAACCCGACAAGCAGACATCCTTAGATCTGGTGTTGCAGAGTTGTCTCCTGATTTCTCAAAATTTTGGGAGAGGACTGATTCTCCACTAGTGGCGAATGAGTCCCACATTAAGGCTAGAAATCTAAGTTTTGTTAGATTCTAGATCCTGACACTCAGAAACCTGTTCCCAATAGTTTTCATCAGAAGCAGGATTGATTCGCCACTCTGGGCAAATGAGTCCCACTGGTGATTTTTTGTAATTCTAGGCAACATCCAGAACATTCCAGAATCTTCATCAGACCTCTAGGAGCACACTAATTCATCTCATTTCTTTATGTTATGCATTTATTCATTCATAGCTCTTTGTTTTCATATCACATTGTGTTTTCCAACATAGCATAAATCTTAAGTTTTGCATGCATAATCAGTCATTTAGATTACTTAATTGCATCTAGTTCACTTCATTTTGTCCAAATAACATCCTACATTACATAATTTGAATGAACCTAGCTAGCATTTTTGTCCCGCCTCTCTCCTTTTACGTGCAAAACCCTAGAAGAGTTAGAGAGTCTTGTGGTTCCAAAAAATCAACAGTTCAGAATCATATTGAGCTCTTGAATTAACCTAATTCAAAATATAAACAATGAAAACATATTAGACAATAGTGAATTGAAACAAGTGAATCAAGGTTTAAAACCATGAGATGGGGAGATAATATTAAAAAATGAAATAATTTAAGTAAAGTGACACAAAATTTAATATTATTGGAATTATGACAAAGGAATGTGTTAGAAAATATTGCATTAGATTCAAAAATAATTTGAAAAATATCTAAGTGAAACTAAGGTGAAAAACTTGTGAGAAAAAGAGAGAATCGGAGGAGAAAGAATAATTGAATGGATTCCAAATAAAAAATAATAATATGAATATAAATATGGGTAAGATGAGAGATATAAAATAGTGAATTGGAAATTCTTGGGTTAGATATATAGAGAAATTGAAAAGGAGATAGAAAACTAGGGTTTTGAGAATAAAATAATGAATAGGAGAAAAAATGGATCAATCAAATGGACATGAAGGTCGAGGATAGTGGGTGGGATGGAAAGAGAGGAGGTAGGGTAAGGATAATTTATAGGTTAGACAAAAATTATATGAAAAAATAATGGGATTAGAAAAGAAAACTAGCTCACCTAATGAAGAACTCTTGGTAGTAATGTCTAAGGGCATCCAAAAATTATTATAGAGACTAGGATCTATTTATGAAACCTCTAAAATATTCAAAGTAGTGTAGAACCCCAACCTTTGAATAGAAATAGTTGCAATAGAATAAAAAAGATATTTTTTTGTTATTCATGTTGTCAAATTAAGAGGAATCTAAGAGGCCTTATTTAAATTTTTTATGATTAGTCAACATATAAATATATTATATTTGAACCCTCATTTAGTGCACCTCCCATTAATTTTTTAGGTAGGAGGATGAACACATTTAAAGGATAATAATAACATTTAATGGTTTGATTAAAGGGGATAAAGAGGAAATATTATAATTTACATGATAGTAAGAAGGGAATGGACAAAGGGAAAGTAATTAATGAGGGAAAAAGATATAAATGATGAGGAAAAATTAATAAATGGCAATGAAAAAGGTTAATCACTATTTTTGATAAAGTTGCATTTACAAGGTGTAGTACCCTTTACACACGTAGCCCAAGGGGCCAAAACGACACCAAGTCCAAAGATACAATATTAAACCCAGACCAAAAAAAGAAGAAGAAACCAAAAAAATATACAAACACAGTGAACCGACAACAGAGGACAATAGGTTAATCATTGTTTACAAAAGGGGAAAGAGGAAAAACAGTGACAAAAAAGTGGGAAAGGGGATAAAAAATAATAATAATGGAATTGAAAAGTATGAAATTTTATTATTATAATATGAACTATAATTTCATTTTTGTTTCTATTAATTGGTATATCTTGGATGCAGAAAAAACCTTGTTTAGATATTATCTTTATTTCTTAATTAAATAATTTTTCATTGTAGTTTGAACTTTCAATGTCATTGTCATACCTAGATGATGAAAAAGTATTCTTAAATGGTAAGAGTCTTATAATCCCTTTATTGACACACTTTAAAAGGGTTCATAACCTTAATTGAATGGATGTTTTTATGAGGCTAATAATTCATTTAAAATTGGCTACAAAAGGTAGACTCAATAAATATAGATTAAATTATAAAGAATGCGGTGTCAAAAATAAATAATATAGTCAATGTGGTATTATTTTAGTGGAGGTGACCAAAGTCTCGCATATATAAATTGGGAATAGGCATAGTTGCTTAAGTAGGTTAATTTGAGAGAAAGATTAAGTAGATATAGAAGGAGAAAATATTTATATTTATTGATGGTAGTGTATATATACAAGTTCTAAAACTATTAGCTCATATTGATGATTCTAATAAATCCATTCACTTGGATATTACTAGATAAGTCTTGTAGAGAAATTGTTTTCTTCACTTCATAGGACAAAAATTATTGACCTAGACCTCCATAGTGTAGATGGAATTACTAGCACAATTTCATAGGGGAAGTCAGCCTTTGTTGATAATCTTATTAGACACTTTTAAATTTTGATCCTTATTTACTTGGGTAGTAAGAAGAAATTTTAGACAATCATTGATTATATTAGTGTGGCACATTCTAACTACCACAAAGTGATTTGAAATACCAAGACTATCCAAATATTGGTACAAAGAACTTTGCAACAAATCTTACATTTCATCTACTTTTTTCAGCCAAGTTGCATGCTATGCTTTCAAGGTACAAGGGAATTTGACAGCCTCATTAACTCTTTAGTCCATATCCTTTTTTATCTTCAAATGTTTAAACATGATTGTGACAAAGATAGTTATTCTTTTGTGGGTGTCCATATAGAGGTCATAAATGATCTAAAATTTCATCACACTACCTTCTAGGATTCTAATATTTCTTCAGTATCCTTGATTTATTTTCAGAGATTCATTTTATCATATCATTTTTAGCAAGGATACCTAGTAACTTTATTTTTTCTCAGAGAGTGAGGTGATTATATTAGAGATACATAGCCATTTGCCTACTATTTTTGGTAGTGAACTTAAAATCCTATTTGATTTGATAAAATAATCAAGTTATCCTTATGATCTAGTCATTCTCAAATTTTCACTTTGTGTCTTCTAATTTGTACAAACATTTGATATCTTATTGGCGTAATTCGATTGTGTTTTCATATAGAATGTGAAGGGAAGTGACCTCAATAAAAAATATTTAGTATACATGTCCAACATTGGTAAATAGTTAACACTAATTTCATACTTATGAAATGCATGACCTAAGAGTCTAGATTGAATAGAAATCTAAGATATGAAGTTGCATAATGTTATGAATTAGATGGTTCATCTTTATACAAGTATTTTTCTTATAATATGGAAATTAAACTATTTCACAAACTAAAAATATGAAGTGAAGATTGGTTGTGGGCTCCATGCACAAGACTAAGGAAGGTGAAATCAAAGATGGTCCTATGGAAGGTGAAACCACAAAGAAGGGAGTGAGTGTCTAATTTAAATACCATGATAAAGGGAGGGGAAAAATGTTAATCTGATAAAAATCCCCATGATCTTCCATACATGGAGTGGATGTTTATATTATCACAAGGGATTTTGCACATGGGTTTTTAATAAGACAATGGTTGAATTTCAAGGGTAAGGTTTTTTTCATTATAGTGGGTAATAGAAGGTGTATAGGAGAGAATTATTAGGAAACATAAAATATCAATGGAAAAAGGAGGAAGGAGTCTTAGCTACTAGGGAAGGAACATAAATATGAATATTTTAATGTTGGTGTGAATAAGGTTTCTTACCTAACTAATTCCCTTAGTAGGTCATATTACATGTTAAGTTTTCTTAGGTATTAGGAATATGTCTAGAAGTAGTAAGTGTCATGTGATCTCATCTCATCTTATCATGTCATTTAATATACTTGATTAGTTAGTTGTCTCATGACATGGGATTAATACAATTGTCATGATCTTGTCTAATCCTATGTCTCACCTTGGATATATAACCAAGGGTCTCTCATACATTGTCCATCCATATTCTATTTTCATTATTGATAGGAATATAGGCTATTCTTGTCATGTATTGATCTTCTCTCTTTCTACTTTATATTTGGCCTCTAGATCTTAGGTGGCTATCTCCATAGCCAACTCTTACATGGTATTAGAGAAAGTTGAGTGTCTTTAGTTAGCTTTTTTGGAGAGATCTTGGTAGATCTTGAAAATTTGAGTATGCACTTCTCTTGCATTGAATTATGATCTGAGTATCAAAAAAAATTGATAGAAATACCAGATTTTGTGAGGGTTCCTCTTTGATTACAGGTTCATTTTAGAGATTTTTGGTAAAAATTTGAGCTCACCATTGAGTTTAGGGTGTTTGAGTTAGTCAATTTATCCTTATGTTATGTCCACATCATACACATGAGGTTAGATCTATGAGGGTTTGAAGCTAAAAAGTGGTTGCTAGATCTGGGAGGTAGCTACAATTTTGATGCATTTTGGGCCAAATCAGACCTTGCCACCATATCTAGAAGGCCCAAAAACCCCAAGAATGACTGTCAATTCATCAAAAATAGATAAATTTCCTCATAGTCATCAAAGAAAATTTTTACCCTCCTCAGTCATCCATACAACCATATGGTTGCCATTAATACACAATCAGTGTAATCACAATTTTTTTATTAGTCAACCTTCTAAAAAAAGGATTTTGTTTATATATTTTTTCAAAAAAAAATTAAATTAAAAATTAAAAAATTATTATAGATTTTACAATCTACAAACTTGTAATATTTGGTATGCAAGGGTGTTATGTGGCATGAGAAAGAGGTCTCGCCACCCACCACATGTGGCCACACCATCCAATGTTTAAATCGACAAGAAATTGGAAAAACCTAATGAATATTCTAGAACATTTTAAAGATTTTGTCACCTTTCAAAGTTTCCAACGACTCAAGAATATTCTTGATGTGATTCTAAGGTATATTTTATTTGAGAGTATATTCTTCAACATATTCTGGCATACCCCAGTGGTATTGTGATGGTCATATAGCCATCAATTAATAGAATGATCTATGTGAATATTTCAAGTATATTCCTTGCTAACGTTAATAGGGCCTTTATAATTCCCCCCCTCTCCATTTGAATTTTGGTTTTGGAGGACGATTTTCAAATGCACATAACTTGAGTTGAAGACCTCCATTTTTTAAGCAATTTTATTTTGTTGCCAAATTACTTCTGGATTTTGATTATGTAAGTTTTTTGCATCAATGTTTTAGATCACACTCAGTGATCCATCATCAAGATGAAGATTTGAAAAAGATAATCATATCTTTTTCAACTCTTCATCCTAATGATGGTTCACTGAGTTTGATCTGAAACGTTGATGCAAAAAAACTTCACAATCAAAATCCAAAAATAATTTGGCAACATTCTATATGGATTGTGGAAATCTACTATAACTAATCAATTTTATTTTATTTGGGGTAAATTTTGTGTTCTTTGTTGTGTTGTAGATATTTTTTTATTTTGTTTTCTATATTTTCTAAAAATTTCAGATTTTCATAGGTGTTGTTGAGTTGTTCTCATTTTGGGAACTTCAAGGGATCTATTCTCGCTCCTATGGTAACATTCTTGGGTGCAATTTTCATTGAAAGTGCATAAATTTTTGTGTACTTTTTAGTGGTGTGATTAGATTAACCTCATTTTATCAAAAAAATTGTATTTTGATTTTGTGACAAAATTTGGAATTTTCATGTACCAAGATCAAGACCACTATTGTTTTTGGCAAATGGAATTTGTAATCACACTAATCATAAAGTACCAAGATCATATATTGTTGGGTGGTGTTCCTTGATTGAGTGAATTTGGGGGGATTCTTCTTATGGTTGTGTTTGCATTTCTCTTTATTTGTGTTATTTCCTTCTTGTTTTTTATAAAGGAAAAAATTGGTTTTACAGGGACCCAAAACCACAAAGTTTACAATCCAGAGAAAAATAAGCCATCAGTGTACCCAAAGAAAGGAAGGTTGTGACACAGAAAAAAGTAAAAAAGGACAGCAACCACTGACCAAGAACTAGCAAAAATCCAATACGAAGCCAACACCAATCACAACCAAAGCTAACCTAAGGACTTTAAAGGCTCTGCAACCTCAGCTTCAAGGTTGCACATCTCTTGGGCCACCTTTTTCAGATCTTGGATCTCCTATGGTGAAGAATCCGCTTTTCTCTTCAGGTTGGCTCTAGTCCTCTTCGAGGGGCTAGAATCATCTTTCTTACTTTTATCCTTGTCATCTTCCAAGTCCATAAGCAGCGACCCTTAATGGGTATTTTCCAGCTTCTCCACCATTGTCCTCAAAATAGTAGCATTTTGTTTCACAATTTTGTGGCTATGCTCCATGATGGTTTTCATAGTTTCCCTGATTTCGCCAATTTCCCCTTCCAGATGCTTAACCTTATTCTCATTTTCCATCTTCATCTTGTTTGTGAGATCAACAATTCTTTGAAGGCACTCGGCCATCAACCTCTTCTCTTCCATAGTCCACAAAACCCCAACAGTATTTTGGGATAGCCCTTTAGCTTCCATCTCATCCAACTTGCTAGTGACAACCCTATTTTTTAAGTTGAGGTCCTTAATCTCATAAAAAAGGCACTTCATGGTCCTGAAGTAGTCAACAACCCCATTTTTAGCAATTTCCAGTATATCATCAGGAATTCCCGGTCCGGCTTGAATTAGTGGTCATAAGGATTGAGATCTCTAGGGAATTTGGGTCTATTATCTTTTTCAATGGCAGGGTAAGAGGTATAAGAGTCCTCAGTGGCTTTAGGGGCATCAAAATTATCCTCCAGAGAATCCTCGGAATAAGAAACCAACTTTTTCATGAGGGGATCCTTCTTCTTGATTTTTGCCTCCTGAGAAGTACCAATGGGGGTTTTCACAGAGCATTCTTTTTTGTTCAAGGGCTTTCTCTGAAGGGTTTTCTTTTTTATCTTTTTGGGGGAGGGAGGATCTTCCTCTTCCCACTCAGTGTTTGAATCATCTTTGTCCTCAGACGTACTAATATCAGTATCATATCCTTCTGAGGCCGAAGACATTAAGGAGTTAGACAAGGCGGGTATATTTTTAAAATGCTCATATATAAGTCGAATAAGGCTAGTATGTAGGACCGGATTCTTCCTAGGAATTTTTCTATGTTCCTCAATACTATTATTCAAGGAGAAGAACAAGTAGTGAGGAAAGGAGACCCTTACCTTGTAACGAAAATGATTCAAGAGGGAAAAATGGTAATCATAGACTCTGGTAAATCTATCATCCAATGTAATGTACTCCATAAGAATTCTGAGCACCTCCCTCCATATCTTCTTGACCGTCCTAGCATCAAAATAACTATTAGAAATGTTAACTAGCTCCTCCCTTTCCTAATTAGTTTTGGGAAAACTGATAATAGCTTCATCCGAAAACTTTCTTTCATGAAAGAACTGAACCCCCTTGGTCAAGAGACCAATGATTTCCCCAATAAGGTTCTCATCCACCTTAACCTTGCTCCCTGAGAAAATAATTTCACCTTTCTTCCAGTGTTTAGCAAAATACTCTATTATTTTTGGGTTAGGACCATGGAGCTTTTCAATGAAAGGTTGCAGCCCACCCCGCTTAATTTGCCTCTAAACCTTCAAATTTTTCTTGTGCTTCTCACAACTAGTTGGCTCCACCCTCTTTTTGTTTCCCCCCATTGTTTTAATAAGCTTGCTTTTGTTGCTTGTAGGGAAAATGAAAGGAACAGAGAGCCAGCAGCAGAACCAAAGCACCCACAAAATGTGACAGCCCTTGCATCTTGTAGAGATAATTACAGTGCCACCATCGTATCGAATGATGTCGCAATACCTGGCTTTATTCTCCTTAATCGTCATTAAATTTGGCAGCTTTCCCATGAGTGATATCATAATCTATTAAGGCTCTAACATCAGCTCCTAGATCATTATAGTTCTGCCACATTTGTTGCCCATTTTGCTTGACCCCTTCATTAGCAAAATAGTCAACCAAGCTATTTACTTCCCTAAAGACGTGGGATATTCTAACCTTATCAAAGTTGGATAAAATAGACATGGCTTCTGCTATCCAACATTTAATGGTCCATGAGGGGGGGACTTGCCAAGGAGACACTCAATAATGTTTTTAGAATCACCCTCAATCCATATATTTTTGAAGTTCATTCTATTAGCAAGGTCAATTACCTGGAAAGCTCCAATGGCTTCGGCTAAGTGATTAGACTGTGTGCCCAAGGAGATAGCCACCGCCGCAACTAACTTGCCATTATAATCTCTTATCACTCCCCCACTCCCAGTCGGCCCCAGATTTCCCTTGGTTGCCCCATCAAAATTAGCTTTTATCCAGTCCCTAGGAGGGTGACTCCAATTAACACCTTCATAGTTCTTTTTCATTGGTCTTGAAGCCTTAGAAACATCCTTTTTGATATTCCAATCTTTTTCCATCTTGAGGTCATAGTTACAACAAACCACAACCTCCATCTTATTCTCATGATAAGGGATATTATTGATGTTTTCCACAATTAGCCTATATGTTTTCTCATACACAATATTCTCTAGAGCTTCCTTGTCCCTAAAGATTCTATTATTTTTCTCCTTCCACACCCCCCAGGCTATATAAGGGAACTTGTAAAAGACCATAATCTGCGGATAGTAGGATTCAAGGAGGGAGCATTCCACTAAATAAAATGGTCTTTGATAGAGCCAGGAAACACCCACGAGAAGTTATAGAGAGAGAGAAATCTTACCCAAATAGAAGTCACATACGAACAGTGGAGGAACAGAGGGTTAGCAGTTTCTGCTTCTCCCTTACACAAGTAACATCAATTCGAGATCTGGATGCCACGCTTATAGAGATTATCAACTGTGAGCATTTTATTCTGAAGAAGAATCCAAAAGAATATGTTAACCTTAGGATTTAGGTGTTTAATACAAGCTTTAGCCCAAAAGGGAGGGGAGCAGGAGAAAGGGACAACAAAGAGACAGGGAAAGAGACTGAGTAGCTGCCCAAAGGGTTAGCCATCCAAACTAAAAGATCATCCTGCTGGCTCGACCCCATTCTAATAGCCATTAGAGAGGATTGAATCAGTGCAAGGTCCAAACTGATTTGGCATAGATTCACCCATCCCCCATATCTCCAATAGTCTTTGACATGAATCCCATAAATAGCCTTGCAAGTATCATCCCATCCATTGAAACTTTCATATGAAATTATTAAGGGCTCATTCATTAACTATCTATCTTCCCAAAACCTAGCTCGTTTCCCATTTCTTATGCTCCATCTGACTCCTAAATCAATGATGTTTCTCCCTCTAATCATATCATTCTAGAGAGCCGAACCACAGGGCAGATTTAGAGAATCTAGCAAAGTCTTGAGAGATCCAATGTTTTCCATATATTTTCTCTTTAAAATATTGTTCCATTCTCCATTAGACGAGAAAGCTCTCCATATTTTCTTAGCAAGGAGAGCCCTATTCATCTTTCTAATCTTTCTAAGACCCAAACCTCCCAAATTTTTAGGTCTACAAACAAAATCCCAACCAATAAGTGGCATTCTTTTTCTTTCTACTACACCCGACCAAAGAAAGCATTTTTTTCATTTTTTCAATAGCATCTGCATATTTGGAAGGGATTTAAAAAAAAACTTAAGGCATAGATTGGAAGGTTCTGAAGAGTAGCTTTGAGTAGTTGAATTTTACCTGCTTGACTGAGAAGAGCTCCTTTCCATCCAGCAAGCTTTTTGTTGAAGCTATCAACCAAAGAGTTCCAAAAGGACTCAGGAGGCTTAAGGCCCAAAGGCAAGCCAAGATAAATAGATGGTAAAGATTCCACTCTACATCCAAGAATTTTGGCAATCTTATTATGCCTAGGCTCCAGAGTGTTGAAGAAGAATAAATATATTTTATGTATGTTAACCATCTGACCAAATGCCCTCTCATAATCATCCAGGACTTTTTTAAGATTCCTATCTTCAACCACTATAGATCTCCCCATCAAAATGGTATCATCCACAAATTTTTGGTGGGAGCAAACCAAATTACTAGAAGAAGGCCTCAATCCCACTAAGGGTCCCTGATTGACCATTATTTTCTAGTTCCTCCCAAGGTATTCTCCCATAATAGTAAATAAAATAGGGGAAATGGGATCTCCCTACCTTAAACCTCTAGAATTCTTAAAGAAATATGAAGGAGACCCATTCACCATGATAGAAACGGAAGCAGTAGAAATGAGTTGACCAACCATCTGAAGGACTCTATTGCTAAAGCCAAACACCCTCATTATTTTGAGTAAGAAGTCCTAGTCAACATGATCATAGGCTTTTGAAATGTCCAATTTGAGAAGAAAACCTTCAGTCTTAGATTCCATGAGAGAATGAACATTTTCATGGACTGTAATAATTGGGTCAAGGATCTGCCTTCCAGGAACAAAACCATTCTATTGAGGAGAAATTAGGGAATGAAAAATTATCAAAATCCTTGAAGTCAGAACCTTAGAGATAATTTTATAGAAGGAATTGCAAAGGCCTATAGGCCTGAAAGCTTCAAAGTCTGCAGCTCCTGGGCACTTAGGGATGAGGACCAGGAGGGTAGCATTTAGTTCCTTTAGGAGGCTCCTTGAACCAAAGAACTCTTTAACAACATTCACCACATCCTCTGAAAGATAATCCTGCATTGCATGATTTACTCCATCACTCGCCGAAAGAAGATTACTAAAGAAAAGGACAACTTGTCTTCGTATGTCATCATCCTTCTCAAAACGGCTTCCATTGTACTCAATGTGAGTAATCATATTTGTAGCCCTGTGTTTCAACACAGACATGTGAAAATATCTAGTATTTTTATCTCCAGCTGAAAGCCACAGAGCCCTAGATCTTTGTCTCCAAAATTCCTCCTCTTTGGCTATTATATCATACATCTTCACAAGCAGCTCATTTTCTTTCATCCTGTTATCAGCAATGTATCCCTCCAGCTGGATTTTTTCTTGTATATCCTTCAGTTCAAGTTGTAATTCAAACTTGATTCCAAAGATATTACCAAAGGTTTCTTTATTCCATTTTCTGATCTTATTTTTGACTTCCCTCGGTTTCTTAGCAATCCTAAACATAGTTGTCCCAAAAACAAAGATATTCCACCATTTCCTCATCTCCTCAAGGAGCTGAGGGTGGGAAAGCCACATTCATTTAAATCTAAAGGGGAAATTCCTCTTAGCCAAGATAGGATCCACCACAAAATAAATTGGATAGTGATCAGAGCCCACCCTAGAGAGACCCTTTAAGGAACAAAAATAATTTAAAAACCATTGATTAGAAATTAAAGTTTTGTCTAATCTGACTTGAATCAAATCCTTACCAATTCTTCGATTTGACCAAGTATAGGAGGCTCCTTGCAACTCAAGATCAATCAGTGCTTGACTATTAATGAAGTCCATATGGTCCATTCTACTTTCCAAATTTGCTTGGGATCCTCCGAACTTCTCATTTTCCTGAAGAGGGGTATTGTAGTCTCCCATGACAACCCAAATTTCATTAATGAATTTCCTATAGAAGGCAGCCAACTCTTTCCAAAAGGTCTTTCTGGCCGCTTTCCCATTTGGGGCATAGATGTTAGATTGGATCCAACAAAAATTATCTCTGATATGGGTAAATCCGGTAGCCACATGATTTGTGCTCTCAAACAGTGGTTCACCTTTAATAAAGTTCAAATTCCAAAATGTAACAATTCCCCCTGAGGCACCTTCTAAACTATTACCATGCACCCCACAAAACTTAAAATTTTTAATCTTTTCCACTTTCTCTTTAGGCATTTTGGATTCCTAGACAAGTAAAATATTAGGTTTGTGATCCCTAACAAAATTGTGCAATACATCCTGCTTATGGAGGCTATTCAACCCCCTTATATTCCTTGACATAATCGTCATATCTTACCAGGGGATTGGAGTTTACAAATCTCAAGAATAGTTTTCTAAACACCATCCACTATATCTTGGAAGCTTCCTTGCTCCCTATGCCATCTTGCAGATCTTCTTCCTTGACTACTCTTTCTTGTCCCACAATCTTCCTTAGCTCTAGTTGTGGTAGAGACTCCTATCGGTGTACTCTACTGTTTGTTTTTCTTCTTCCTCTTCATGGTATAAGAGTTGACATCTTCTCTATCAGTCTCTTCTTGACTGTCATTCTCTTTTCCTGACTCCTAGTCCTTATCTAAAAGCCCTTTTTGATACAATGGAAGGTTATCCATCAATCTGTTATTATACTAGGTCGTATTCTCACTCGAGTTCCTCAGAGTCTGACTCGAGTCCTCGAAGGTATCATTAATAATTTCCTAAGAATCTACTGATTTTGGATCCTAAACTGACACTTTTCTAGATAGGCCTCTACCTCCAAAAGCCGAAGACATGATGGGAGCCCCAATATCTAATCAGATTAACTTCCTTTATCAAAACACTAGAACCCTGACTTGGAATATCTTCCAGGCCAATCTCTCCATCCTCCTTCCCACCAGTTTGATTCTCTTGCTTTCTGTTTAGAGGCTCCTAAATCTCCAAGCCAATCTCTCCATCCTCCTTCCCACCAGTTTCATTCTCTAGCTTATTGTTTAGAGGCTCCTGAATCTCTAAATCAACCTGAATCCCCACATCATCCTTATTTTCAAGGGCTTTCACATGTTACTCTTGTTCTCTCTGATATGTTTTTCTTTGTTGTCTTTTCCTTCCCCTTCAAACTTCTTTTTCCAAATTGACATTGGTTTAGGTTGGGGCTTCTCTTTTACATTGCTAGCATTAAGCGAGAATTTATTTTCCCAGTGCCCTAATTTTCTACATTTAAAGCAAGCAAAAGGAATCATTTCAAACTCAATAGCTTGAACCCAAGTTCCCAACTTCGATTGTATTTCAATAGATGATGGGAGGTCAACATTCTGGGACACACCCATGTAGATTCTAGCAAACACTAGCCTTTTCCTAGCCATCGTCGTCGGATCTATTGACAAAAGCTCACCAAATGAATTAGACAAGCCGCTAAAGACATCCTCATTCCAATATTCCAATGGAAGATGAGGAAGTCTAGCCCAAATTGGGACATTCTCAAAAAATGGAATATGAAAGATCTAGATTTGGGTCCATTTCTTGAGAGCCAAGGAGGACTTGCCTATAACCTAGGGACCACCACTCCTCACTGCCAAAATATCCTCCTTATAAGTAAACTCAAAAGAAAAGTAACCCTTAGGAAGAACAGAAACAAGAACTTGACCATTGGTTCTCCACTTCTTTTTAACAAAATCCCTGACAATTTCAATATTTGGTCTAGTGCCCATAAATTTTCCAACCAGCACTCAGAGAAATATTGTGATCAATGACCAAATCAAGGACAGAAATGGAAAACTTACCCTTTTCCAGATCAGAGATGTTTTTGACTGGGGAAAACGTAGATTTACCATTAGGTTTAGCTCCAAACAGAGACGACCCTGGTTTTTGTTTAGCGCCTTCCCCTCTCGCGGCCCCCACCATGTTTTTGGTTTTTTCAACCTCCTGTCCTTTAGTGCTCCCAACAAGATTAATAGTCGGGTCATCCTTCCCCCCGGGTCCACCTAAATACTTTTTTTGAGGTCAGTCTCTTCTAACTCCTCCTTACCTTGCTTACCACTCGATAATTGCGGTAGTTTAGCATGCGAATTCTCATATTCTACTCCACCATGGCCTACACCATTGCTCGAAGATTCAAAATTCTACTTCTCCCACCCGTCCATCACTTGTTTCATCATGGAGTAATTTTTAATTCCATTTCTAACACCTTACAACCATCCTAAATGGAAATGGGTAAAAGCACAAAATTGTGTCACACTTTCAGCCAAATAAATATTTTTGAGCGAAATATTTTTAGCCGGAAAGGTTTCAACTGAAACCACATGGCCTATATGTGGCACACAGGGTTTTGGCTAAATAAGTTTCCCCCATATCCCAAAGAATTTTTTTTTTTCTTTTCCTTCTTTGAAATTGGCTTTGAAATTGGATTTTTTAATGTGTGAGGTTTCTATAGAAAGGGTTTCAGGCAAAACCCTTTCTATAGAAACCCTTTCTACCAAAATTGTCTATGTGGCATCCTAATTAGCAGACAACTCAGCTTTTTTTAGAATTTTCTAAAACTTTCAACTTCAACTAAGTATTTCTTCAGTCAGAATAGTTTTCCTACAAAAAAGAAAAATACCCTTTTGTAGAGTTCGGAATTGTGAATCCAAATATGTAAATTTTTTAATATATTTTATTTTTAAAATAATACAAGTATGTTTTTAAAGTTAAAAAAGAGGGTAAAAAAATAGTAAAACATATTAATTTTTTAAAAAAATATATGGGCCACAAGAGGGGAGAGTCTTCTTCAAAAAGGTATAATTTTTTTTTTCAAAATGATTTAAAAAATAGACAATAGTTGATGGCCCATGAAAACTGTCGAATTCTGAAAAGTTTGACTTTAAAACATTATTATAAGAAAAATATAAATCAAAATTTGATTTTTTTTTCCATGCAAAAGATATTGAAGTTACCTATTTGGAGAAAAAAAATTAGGGAGAAATGAAGTATTTTTCAATTTTTTTCTGAACGGCCAGTGAAGTCACTTTTTTCTGAAATTTTCAGCATTCCAAAATTTGTTCTTAAATTGATGAAAAAGTAATTAAATTATTTATATATATATATATAATTATAGAAATAAACTTCATCAAAAGTTCTAGATTTCATTAGTTTACATAATTTGAAATTCAAAACATAAAGGCCACTTTTATGTGGTCAAAGTTCAAAATATCTTTTTGTTGTTGGTCAATTCCATTATAAAGTGTGACACAGGTTTGTGCTTTTACCCAAATCTAAAATGAACAAATTGCTAAGATTCAAGAGGTTGTATAGGATAGTTCATGGGATTGATAGTGAACTAGAAGATGATGTAGCTAAAAAGAATAAGTAGTTGAATAGTTGTGAAGAAGTTATTGGCTATTTGTGCTTGTATTTCTCTTATGAGTAGTTGTTTCACATTGAGCACTTGGATACACCCATTGTTGTGTGGAGTACATTGTCAAAATTATTTGGACAAATAGATGAAATTCAAGGACATTTGTTGGAGAATGAATTAATGTCTCAATCCATGTAATTTTGATAAGATACAAGACTTCATCACCAAATTCAAGTCACTAATAACATAATTGAAGGATTGTAAAATTGAAAAATTAGATACATAATTGGTGTTAAGTGTTCTTTCAAAACTAGGGCCTAGATATTCAATGTTTGTGTCTACTTTCTATTCTACAAAGAATTCCTTTGGGAGTGAGTTTAAAATGCCTTATTTTCAGGATTTTTCTATGCAACTCACTAGGGAGAAATATAAGCTTATTCAATCAGGTTCTTTGAAGTCTTCAAAATCCAAAGCCTTGATTGCAAAGGATGAGAATTCTTCAAGTGGCAAAGAAAAGAAAAAGAACAATCCTAAAAAGAACACACAATCAACATCTAATTACACAAAAGAATATAAAAAATCCTCTTCAAAGGGGGAATCATCTAAGAAGAAGAAGCCTACTTATGCATATTGCAAGAAGGATGGACATGAAGAACACCATTGTTATAAGAAGGATCTTGATGAATTGAAGCATCTTCTTGTGAAGAAAAAAATAAATTTACCGAACTATGATGTCTACTTCAACTTCCTCTTCCAAACACATAGAATTTGATAAGTACAAGAATCATACTATTGGGACATGTAAAAACAAAGGTCAAGCTCTTTGTGCTTATGTAAGTCATGGATCAAGGAGATGGATTCTATATTCAATATCTTCTCATCATATGGCATCATTGTAGTCTATGTTCTCTTATTTTGAGCCTTCTAGCATGTCACCTATTTCTAAATGGGCAATCATACTATGTCGTAGAAAAATGGCCCCTTGTCATTTTCATAGTCTTTTAGGCCTTGCTTCACAATGCTTGGTCCATTTTTCCTTGATTTACTAATGTAATGTGGCCTGAATATCCACATTTAAGTTCTTAAAATTCAAATAATGGTGACTTATGAAGGTGTTGTGAAGTGTTGTAAAAAAATTCTACACTTTTCTAGACTCTACTCCTTATAATTCACCAAAAAATGACCTTTTTATTCATTATCAAGTCCTATTTCAAAGCGTTGTAAAGACTTGTAATAGGATTTCATGCTTTACTAGGCATAATTTCACTATTTACACCTTTCTTATGCTTTATTTCACCCCTTTATTCCCTTACAAGGCTTAATTAAATATATTTTTGAATGTAAACTCAACAAATAACATTAAATGTGACTTAATTCCTGACACCCATTTTCAAGTCCAAGGTGGGACCCATTTGCCATGGGTGGAAAATGAGTCCCTCTTGGCTCCAAATTCAAAATATTTCAAATTTTCTTTCGGGTTTTTATTCAAAATTACTTGATGTCAGCTTATGATGAGGTATCAATAGATTACTAAGGCACAAGACTATATAAATAAGTGTTTTTCTCCTCATTTTTCATCTCCTACAATCTTCTAATTCATTCAAGCATTCAAATAGCATTTAAGCACTTTGCATCCTATAATCAAGCATCAATCAAGCATTCAAGAGCAACCATTGACATATCTTCATATTTTCTTCAACAAGGGTTTGGTAAGTTGATAGCATTTGCATGTTATTTGTTTATCATTCTCTTTCATTTCATTATTTCATTAAGGGTTTTATTACCAAAGTGGGATTTGACCAATGAAAATCCCTATAACCTAACCCTTAACCAATTATCCCATCTTGCATGTGTGTTTACAGAATTTTATATGCAAATTTGACAAGCATTTAGGTGTTGAAAAGTGGACTAGAAATCAACAAAGTGTTTCAAGTCGACAACATCTCATTTCAAGCTTGGAGAAGACTTTTCTACCCGTTTTCTACAGATTTGACTTCGGCAACCCAACAAGCAGACAACCTCAGATCTAGTGCTACAGAATTGTCCCCTGATTTCTCAAAATTTTGGGAGAGGAATGATTCACCATCAGTGGTGAATGAGTCCCACCTTAAGACTGAAAATCTAGGTTTTGTCAGATTCTGGATCTCGACACTTAGAAACTCATTCCCAAAAATTTTCATTAGAAGCGGGACTAATTTACCATCAGTGGCGAATGAGTCCCACTAGTGATTTTATGTGATTCCAGACAATAGTCAAAATATTCTAGTTTCTCCAATTTCTGCCCAAGTGCACTCTGATTTAGTCTATTCCTATTTTGTTTTGCACTTATTCATTCATAGTTCATTGTTTGCAAATATCATTGTGTTTTCCAACATTGCATAAATCTTAGGTCTTGCATACATAATTAGTCATATAGATCATCTAATTGCACTTAGTTCATTCCATTTAGTTCAAATAACATCATACATTGCATAAATTGAATGAACCTAGCTAGCATTTTTTGCCTACCTCTCTCCTTTTAGGTGCAAAACCCTAGAAGAGTTAGAGAGTCTTGTGGTGCCAAAAATCCATAGTTCATTTTGGTGAACTTGCATATTGAACACTTTACATTTATGATTTCAATTGCATCTTCCATCTTAAACTTCATTTGCATCAACATTCAATTAGGGTATTGATTTGTTTCTGCATCCTAGGGTTTCTTAATTTGCATTAGTGAAAAACTCATTTAGATTTCATTTTGGCATTACATATCATTGAGAAAACTAAAAATTTGCATCTGCATTCTTAATTGGCATTTGAAAAGCATTAGAATCACATTACATTTTCTGAAAAACACAAAAAAATATCATACTATGACTCATTTGCCACCCTGGGAAAATTAGTCCACCTGCACATTCTACACAACATTTTCAAACATTTTCTAGGTATTTCTTGCATTACAGATTTTTGTAGTTACTTTCTATTTTAATTTCCAGAATCTCTATTTTCAATCATTCCTTGCATCTTAATTTACATGTATCATGGAATTTTCTTTTAATTAGTTTTGGAATTCATTAAAATCCTTGGTAGACATGTCTAATTGTGCCTTTGGTTGTGACCCTAATGACCTTGAGTTGCCTCATCCTTCTTCAACTCCTCATGATTGTCCTCCTCATGATGTAGACATCATTGGAGAAGATGATGATAGCATGCATAAGTTATACAATGAATGCCTTGATAACCTAGAAGCTAATGTAGCATTTTATACATCCATGAAGTCACAAGATCTTCCTACTATTGCACCTCCTGATCACTTTGCATACTTACAACCTAAAATTAATGAAGTACCTAAGGTTCCTCCATCAAGTAGATCTAGTCCCTCTAAAAAAACACACTCACAACCATTTTATGATCACAAAGTCACAAACACTCCCATAAACCTTGAAGAAACATATGGTAAAGGCTTTACTATCCTAAGTAAACAAGGTTGTGACACCACACATGAACATGACATTCATCAACTTCTTGAACAAAAACCAACAGAAGAAAATACAACGGGCTTAGTATATCAAGATCCTTCTCATCCTGATAGAACTCCTTTTGAATATTGGATACTTCAAGATGATGGTATAGTGATCTTTGATTCTCCTCCTGAATTAAACATTCCCCTTCCATGTGACCAACCATTACCTGATTCTAATGACAAAGATGCTAGGACCCCCACAAATCCTCTTCCTCCTTCCATTCATGAAAAAGGAGAATTTAGCATGCGAAAATGACCTTACAAGTTGAAGAAACTCAAGTTTCCTACCCATCCTCCACCTGAATGTGAAATAAGACTTCAACCGCTTTTAAACAAAGGTCTTATACTTTTACCACCTATGAATAGGTTGGTCATTCATCCTAAATATTCTAACATACCATTTGCAAATATCATTGTGTTCTTGGACATTGAATTGAAGAATGTTGAACATTGAATGACATATTAAGCAAGTATCACTTCAGTGATACTAAGTGCTTTCCCATTACCCCTTAAAACAAAACTCCTTTTATCATGCCATAGTTGTAGAATTCCCTATTCTCACTATTGCATGATCCTTTCAAATCACCCACCTCGGCTTATTCTTTCCTTTACACTTTGTGGGGGGCAAGAATTTTTTAGCCTTATCCTTGTAATACAATTGTTTTTGTCTCTTAACTACGTTATTCCTTTTCCGCTTAACTTCTAAGATTGAGAAACCAATAACTTAGTTAATGGTTGACTTACATTTGCATTACTAGTTCCTTTTTACATTTTCCTTTTCTTTGATTTTATTTTATGTGTGTATCATGTTCCCCCATATCGTGTGTTTGATGTTTTCTCTCTCATCATACACTTCTTCTATTCGTACCTATCTTCTTCTATATGTCATGTACAAGTTTCCTTTTTCGCTTTTTGTTTTGTGCTCTCTTTTTGGGGATAACACAAAGCATTGAGATGCCCTATGTCTCTTCCATGTTAACCCAAAAGGTCCTTTTTTCTCCTTTTTTTCTCTTGTGTTTCCCTTTTGGGGGTGACACAAGGCATCGAGACTAAAATGTCTCCTTCATGTTGACCCAAAATATTTTATCGCCTTTTTTTTTTCTTTTCGCTTGTGTTTTCCTTTTGGGGATGATGCAAAGTGTTGAGACTGCAATTTCTCTTCCATGTTGACCCAAAACAGACTTTCTTTTTTTTTCACTCTCTTTGTGTCATTCTTCCAATTCTATGTATTCAGGGAATGATGACAGTTCCAAGCACTTTAATCAAAACATTGCAGCAACGAACATACTAACCCCAAATCCATAGATCCCTTATGTGTTTGGTGTATTTCTTTCTATGGGGCAACTCCCTTTTCTTTTTCATTTTTGTTTACATGACGCAGCCTAACTCAGAAACATATGACTTAGCATAGGGCTTTTTGAGTTGGATCTCATGTCTTTATTTTTACCTTTTTCATTTTCTTTCCTTCACTACTTTAAAGTAATTTCTCACAGAACAATGTGTGGCAATTCCTTTAAAGTGGGGGGCATACATCACCGTATTTCATTTGCACTCTTGGTTCTTAGTGCAGCCTTGTCATTTCATACAATGTGTTTATCACTTTGTGGAAGACATTGGGTATGATGTCCTTCATAAGTGTGATCTATCTTAGCATATTACATTCCTCTTGGTGGCCTAATGCGATGCACTACATCCCCTAAGTTGTGAATATTTTATTCTTTGATTGGTCCTCTCTTGGATAAATTAGACACAATGTTCCCTAAGTGACAAACCTTGCATGAACTTAACAAGACTCCTTTGAACATCATTTTCCATTTTACATTTTACATTTTTAGATTGTAATTTTTTGCATTTTACTCTTTCCACTTTTTTCCACCTTGCATAACACAACTTGCATGCATGTCGTACCTTGTTTTTTGTTCATGGGTTCTAAGAATATGAATCTTTGCGTGTCATGAAGCATGAACTGACATTTTCCCTTGTGGCACCTTGTTAAAGTTATCAGGAGGTATAACTTTGATATAGTTGAGTGGGAAGCCCACTCAGCGGCATGATTTTCCCCATAGCCACCTTTGTTTGTGAGTGCATACCAACTAGCATATGTACTTCACATTTTTGGGTCTTCTCACCTAGCAGACCACCATGAGTTCTGTCACCCCAGAGTGAGTATGCATTCTCTTTTTCAAAACAATCATCCTAGATCTAATCCACAACTAGTTGGACAGATGATCGAAGCTTAATTATATTCTTTCATTTCAACTTTTGTGTTCCTTTTTTCTTATGTTTAGTTTGTCATGGTATCTTCATCCTGAGGGCTTGATCATCCCTCTTGATCGTTGTTATTCCATCTCGCTAACATAAGTGCACTAGGACCTCTATCTCAATATGCATGGCTACTTTAGTGTGAATTTGAAGCAAGTTCATTCTCTCAATAAAGTGGGGGATAAATGTGCCATAGAAAACTGGCCCCTTGTCATTCTCATAGTATTTTAGGCCTTGCTTCATGATTCTTGGTCCATTTTTCCTTGATTTACTAATGTAATGTGGCTTGAATATGCACATTTAAGTTCTTAAAATTCATATAAGGGCGTCTTGTGAAGGTGTTGTGAAGTTTCGTAAAATATTTCTACACTTTTTTGGACTCTACTCATTACAATTCACCTAAAACTCACCTTTTTATTCATTATCAAGTCCTATTACAAAGTGTTGTAAAGTCTTGTAATAGGATTTCACACTTTTCTAGGCATAATTTCACTATTTACACCTTTCTTATGCTTTATTTGACCCCTTTATGCCCTTATAAGGCTTAAATAAGTATATTTTTGAATGTAAACTCGACAAATAACATTAAATGTGACTTAATTCCCGACACCCATTTTCAAGTCCAAGGTGGGACCCATTCACCATGGGTGGCAAATGAGTCCCTCTTGGCTCCAAATTCAAAATATTTCAAATTTTCTTTCGGGTTTTTATTCAAAATTACTTGATGTTAGCCTATGATGAAGTATCAATGGGTTACTAAGGTACAAGACTGTATAAATAAGTGTTTTTCTCCTCATTTTACATCTCCTACAATCTTCTAATTCATTCAAGCATTCAACTAGCATTTGAGCACTTTGCATCCTATAATCAAGCATCAATCAAGCATTCAAGAGCAACCATTGACATATCTTCAGATTTTCTTCAATAAGGGTTTGGTAAGTTGATAGCATTTGCATGTTATTTGTTTATCATTCTCTTTCATTTCATTATTTCATTAAGGGTTTTATTACCAAAGTGGGATTTGACCAAGGAAATCCCCTATAACCTAACCCTTAACCATTTTTCCCCTCTTGCATGTGTTTGCAAACTTTTTTATGTAGATTTGACAAGAATTTAGGTGTTGAAAAGTGGACAAGAAGTCAACAAAGTGTTTCAAGTCAACATCTTATTTCAAGCTTGGAGAAGACTTTTCTGCCCGTTTTTTGCATATTTGACTTCGTCAACCTGACAAGCAGACAACCTCAGATCTGGTGCTACAAAATTGTCCCCTGATTTCTCAAAATTTTGGGAGAGGACTGAATCACCATCAGTTGCGAATGAGTCCCACCTTAAGACTATAAATCTAGGTTTTGTCAAATTCTAGATCCCGACACTTAGAAACCCATTCTTGACAATTTTCATCAAAGCCAGGACTGACTCGCCATTAGTGGCGAATGAGTCCCACTGGTGATTTTATATGATTCTAGACAACAGTCAGAAGATTCTGGTTTCTCCAATTTCTGCCCAGGTGCACTCTAATTTTGTCTCTTCCTATTATGTTTTGCACTTATTCATTCATAGTTCATTGTTTGCAAACATCATTGTGTTTTCCAACATTGCATAAATCTTAGGTCTTGCATACATAATCAGTCATATAGATCATCTAATTGAACTTAGTTCATTCCATTTAGTTCAAATAACATCATACTTTGCATAATTTGAATGGAGCTAGCTAGCATTTTTGGCCTACCTATCTCCTTTTAGGTGCAAAACCCTATAAGAGAGTCTTGGCACGAAAAAAATCCACGGTTCACATACCTATGTGAATGTAATTGGGAGGGGATCTATTGATATTTGGGATGAAACCTTCAATGATGTCTTTTGTGTACCTCATTTGACAAAAAATCTCCTTTCTATCTATCAAATCACTCATGGTGGAGCAAGGAAGACTATGGAATTCACTCTTGATTCAATTATCATTCAAGACTTGGAAAGTAAGAAGGTCATTGCTATTGGGATGGTTGATCATGCATCTCACCTATAAACCTTTTTAGACTTTGTTCCTAATGACATCTTTGATCCTTTGAATAATGATCACACTTCTAGTGTGGACTATAATTTTGAGGAGAATTTGTGTTACTTGAACTTGGATGTTCTCACAAGTGATCCAATTCTTGATCCATATGTTCCATATCCTCCATCTATTGTTGCATTTGATGATGTGTGTGTTGCTATAGATATGGATTCTTGTGATTCAGTGCAGCAATATATCCATTGTCTTTCATATATGGCTACTTGTGGTGACTTCTAGATAAGCATTTCAAACTTATTTGTGGAGTCTCATATTTTAGATTTGGGAGACACCATTGATTACATTCATATTCTCTTTGATGGAGACAATCCTTCTTCAGTTGTTATGAGGGAACATTCTGAACCTCTTGTTCTTCTCTACATAAACACTCTTCATAGCTTGACGTAAGTGTGGATACTTTTGGATAGCATTTGGAGGAGGCTTCTTTATCTTCAAAGGAGATATCTTTATCTTTGGGTTATGTTCTACATTTGTTTCCAAGAGATTTTGGATTGTCATATTTAGTAGTGTGGCCTAGAATTCCAGTTTGGAGTGTTTCATCTTTCGGCATCCACATGGAGACACTTAAGCATGCTTAAGAGAAATTATGCATAATCTTTCTTCCCTCATCTTCCTTTTAGGACTGGGAAGAAATATTTCATGCATTTTTAGTTTTTTTTCTTCCTAAGGGGAGGAATGTTGTTCGATAGTAAATTGTATTATATTTAGCATTCATTCTCGAGCATCTGCCATCATTGCAGGAGACACTACATTGTGGGGGGGGGCTATATAATCTATATTTTTCTCTAGATTATAGAGCGTATTTTTTCCTTGCATGGGGATTTTTCCTTCGCATTCCTCAATGAGAGCATTTTATTTTCATCTCTTTTGGGGAGGACTTTTATCCCATTGGGTTTTCTCCTTTTCTCTATTTGAGAGATATTTCATTTTTACATGGGTACCTAACATGGCCTAGTAGTGAAGACCCATCTTTACAATGAATTTGCACATAATAATCTACTCTATAAGTTGCACTTAAGATGTGTTGGTGTGAATAAGGTTTCTTACCTAACTAATCACCTAGTAGGTATTATTCAGATGTTAAGATTGCTTAGGTCCTAGGAATATTTCTATAAGTCTTAGAATTCATGTGATCTTACCTTATCTTATCATTTCATTTAATAATACTTGTTTCTAGATCATAATATTTGATGATTTAGTTGTTTCATGACATAGGATTAAGACACTTTTCATGATCTTGTCTAATCCTATATCTCACCTAGACTATATAACCAAGGGTCTCTAATACATTGCATATCCATATATTCTATTTTCATTTTTTATAGGAATACAGTTTATTATTTTCATATTGATCTTCTCTCTTTTTCCTTTCTATTTGGCCTCTAAAACTTGGGTGGCTATCTCCATAGCAACCTATTACAATTAATAATAGGTTGGGAATAGGAAAATTATTCCTTTATTAGAAGCAAAATTGTGATTGAGTATTGGTACATGAATGCACATCAAAAGTAGGTCTTGTCCATAGCGCATTTGCACAAAGAGGAGGGAAGAACTTATCTATAGGGGAAATAAGAAAATTTATACTACTTATAATAATTACATTACATACAAGGGAATTTCTAGTATTTACATGTTGGAAATATTATTTCCCTAGGATCCTTTATATGGTTGCTATCTCAATAAAGTAGATCTATTTCTATATAAATTTATTAGTTTCACTTATAGTCTTTGGTACTCGGTTGTATTTTCACTAGACTCTTCTTTAGTGTAATTTACCTAATAAAATATTAATGCAATTACTTTTAAAACCTTCTTAAAATTCTATTTAATAGGTTGCTATGGTATCATTATAGTGACCTATAATTAAACTTAGAGAAATTTAATTTTTGACAAATATTTTTCCAATCTCCTTACCGAAACTAAAAATTTCCCTTTGCATTTACACAACACACTTGAGCCCTAATATTATAGGTTGGTCTGGGAAAAGAAAGAAAAATAGTTTACAAATCTAATTAGTTGACCAAACTAACAAACTTGGACTTAAGTGTTTGAATTGATAAAATTTATATTTAGGATTTTTAGTAGGATTTAACAAAGGCCATAAATCTTCATTCACATTTATGCATTAACATTTAAACCAAGATTACAAAACATAACTTTTTGCATTAACATAGAACACCCAATTTATATATACTTAGGTCCAAAATATTTTTAAGCAAATTGTAGAGTTTTTCCCTATTACACAGGTCTATGAAGATTTTAGAAAATGCTATAGCAATAATAGATATAATGGTATAAATAGTAGTTGATATTACACTAAAATTACAATATTTAACCCAAAATAATTGGGTTCACAAAATGCATAAGACACTTTGCACTATCTATTATAGTAAAAGGGGTTGTATAAGCATTACATTATGTTGCTATGATAAGAATTACAAATTGGAAAAATAATTCTTACAACCATTACCATTGCAATGGTGTGTAAACATGATAACTATGAGCTTCATGACCATGAAGTTCAAATATAAACTTTGGATGAGCACATCCTTTGCACAAAGGGGTTTCATCCTTTGTTTTACACAATCTAGAAGGGGGTTTGACCTATGATTATTAACAAATCTATGGTTTTTTATCCTCAAATCTAGGAAATCAAACATAAGTTCTCAAAATAGGGATTTTCAATTAGGGTTTATATGAAGAGTGCATAATAATCCTTTGTTAAAACTTTGAATCCTTACTACCTCTAGAAGGAATACCAATACTTTCACTAAATACCAAGATCTCATGACTATTATGTAATAGAGAGTGCCCATAGCTGACAAGCATTAATTTCCTTTACATTACACTTGAAATTATGTCACATGCTCATATATGTACACAAGAAGAATAGGGAAATCTTTTATATGACCTATAAATGTACATAATAATTGAGAGAGATCCCATGGATTTTGAAACCCTAAATATTACATTAATGGTAGCCAAGGCCACATCTTCATTTATAGTACCAAAGGTACACATGCATCCATTTATGTATTATTAAATGATTCTTTTATGCCTACAAAAATATTTCTATAAGATGCATCATCTATTTGAGTATTAGTGGAAGTCTAGTTGGCTAAGTTTAGAAAGATGGGGTACCAAAAAGTGGCCACAACCACCTTTTGATCCATCTAGGGTAGAACATGATTGTGTTATAATGTACTCATATTTCTAAGAAGAAAAAATACAAGCCTCCCTCTCCCTCCTCTACTTTTAGGAATAGGATCATAGAGCAATATATTATCAATTTACTATTTAAATATGTATCTCAAATTTGGCTTTGGGGGCACTGCCCTTAAACCCCCATTGGGGGGATGGTCCCCTAGACCTTGAAGGGTGAATAAACTCCCCTTCAACCCCCCAAAATGAAATGGTCTCCAAAAATGGTTTTGTAAACACCCAAAAATAGACCTTTAACAAGATTAGGCTCCATTACCAACACTCTACAAAGTCATTATTATGTTTTACAAAGAAATCCCCCCACACCCCCTTGTGAAGAACTAGGATCCAAACATGGTTGAAACAAAACCTCTAAATCACGAACAAGGATCCAAACATAGTTGATTAATGGATCCTGATTATCTTACTGATTTGGAGGTTTTATTTTAACTATGTTTGGATCATAGTTCCTGACGAGGTGTGGGGGGTCTTTCCTTTTAAAATAGAATAATGTGATGTAGAGTTTTGGTAACGGAGCCTGATATTTTTAAAGGTCTACTTGTTTTTTTAGTTGCATTTGGAGCCCATTTTCATTTTGATGGGGTGAAGGGGGGTTTACCCCCCGTTCAAGGTTCAAGAGGACCATCCCCCCAATGGAGTTTTAGGGGAAACACCCCAAAGCCAAATTTTAGAAACATATTTAAATAGTAAAATTTATTTATGTATTACTCTACAATGTAAGGAAAGCTAAGGTGCGGAACTAGCTCTCCTAACGTCAAAACCTCAGGGAATAATGCAGAGATACTTTTAAATTTTCAATTATAGTCCAATTAAGATACACTTGAAAGAAATAACAGAAACAGAGAAATTAACATACACAGATGAACACCAGATTTACGTGGGAAAACCCTTACGAGAGAAAAACCCACCACACCAATAAAATCCACTTTGTATTATAGTAATGGAAATTACATACAGAGATCAGACTTATCTTTCTGATCATGTCAAATTTACAATAGCATAATCCTTGATCAACCTTGTACAGAACATTCAAATTACAATACCTTGAGAATTGAATTCACAAACACTAATCACACAATGAACTGTTCATCCTACTAATCGTCCAACTGTTCTATCAACCAAAAAATCATCTACAATTCCAGAGTATATCCATGGCATCCCCTGGTCTGTCGAACTTCCTCATAGAATGGCCACAACAGTCTAACTTCCAACGGTTCCCATTCGGCTTCTTTGATTGGTCGAAGACACACCACGTAGGATAGTCTTCCAATCGATCAACAACATTCAACCTGTGTTCGCATGTCGATGAGACACTAACCGTGTCTCCCCGATGCCACAAGACCCGATTGTAGTTATCGCCAAGAGTCCTCACCATCAGCAAGACGTTACACTGAGTTCCCAAGATGTTGCTCAGACTTCCCCTTGTCACCAAGACATCATACCGATATCCATCACATGTAGCGCTATCTCCAAGACAATCGCTAGTCGGTGATAGGTCATACCGATGTTCAAAAGGTCACATAGACACTAGCATTCCCATCGGTAAGACTATCGCTATTCGTCAAGAGATCATACCAAGCCCTTCAAGTCATACTGAAAAGAACACTCGTCGGCAAGACTTAGGCTATCGCTGAGAGGTAACACTGAAGGTTCCAAGTCACCCCGAAACCACCCTTCGCTAGGAGTCATACCGACAATAGACTACACCATCGGCGAGACAAACCTCCATTGCTAAGACTTCATACCGAAGCCTTCATGTTACTTCGATGACTCTGAGTGTAAAGCTGTCGGCGAGACACCATCAGTCGCCAAGAGTTCTTACCGAGTCTTCATGCCTCTCCCCAAAACCGCTTGTCACCTAGAGTCTCCCTGACATCTGATAAGAATGGCTTGTCGGCTAGACCAACCCACTCAGCAGAGGGTACACAGAACACAACGAGTCACAACGATAGCTCCAGTTGGCATGACAGTGACAAGGTCTTAGCGACCTGAACATTCCACAAGGTTGCACAACTGCTAGTTGGCCAGACAATAAAGATGTCACACCGACTTTTCTCTTTCAGAGGTTGCAGCCTATGAGATTGAGGTACAATATTCCAACAATCTCCCACTTGACGAAGATCACACAGGCACCTCCACAGCACAACAAAACTACTAAAATTCATGGGCACTAAGGCCATCGGTGTACCACTGAACATGCGTGCTCATAGCTTGCGTCAATGCATGCCCAACATTCTCCCGAGTATCCACTTTTTCTAATGAGACCTTTCCATCCTCCACCATATCTTGTACAAAATGATACTGTACATTTATATGTTTCGTCCTAGCATGGAAAGTAGGATTCTTTGCCAAACAAATAGCACTCTGACTGTCACAGTAAATTGTTATTTTCCATGCATCAAAACCAATGTTAGAACACAAACGTCTTAACCAAATTGCTTCTTTACAGGCGTGTGTTGCTGCCATGTATTATGCCTCTATAGTGGACAAAGCGAATACAGCCTGCCGCTTACTCATCCAACTCACTGCACCACCATTCATCATGAAAGTATATCCACTGCTAGATCTTCTGCTGTCAATGTCCCCCGCCCAATCAGAATCCACATAGCCTCGAATGTTGAGAGTCCTATGTTATTCAACCATGTTACCATGGTAACATAAAGCATATTCTGAAGTGTCCTTCAAATATCTGAATACTCTCTTCATAGTATCCCAATGTGTTCTTCCAGGATTAGCCATAAACTGACTAAGTACTCCCACTGCTTAGGCAATGTCTGGCCTTGTACAGATCATTGCATACATTAGACTACCAACAGCACTAGGATAAGGCACACTGGTCATGTCCTCCATCTCAGTAGGAGATTTTGGACAGTCTTCAACAGATAGCTTCGTTCCCTGCAAAAATGGAACAACTAGCTGCTTGCAATCATTCGTACAAAATCTCTCTAGAACAGTCTTAACATACTTACTCTGACTGATCCAAAGTTTTCTACTCTTTATGTCCCTGGTTATTTCCATTCCTAGAATATGCCTTGCTGCAGCAAGATCTTTCATTTTGAACTTTACAGACAACTGAGACTTAAGATCAGAAATCATTAGATTACTATTGCTTATGAACAGCATATCATCAACATAGAGTGCAATAATAAGAACTTGATCGCTTTTAGCTTTGTAATACACAAAATGATCATATTTTTATCTTACAAATCCTAATGACAAAACAAAAGTGTCAAACTTCTGGTACCACATTCTAGGAGATTGCTTTAATCCATACAGAGATTTATTCAACGTGCAAACCAGTTTTTCTTTACCTTTCTCCACAAAGTGCTCAAGCTGGGACATATAAATTTCTTC
>VDFB02000363.1:100170505-100198878 GCA_007258455.2 Sequoia sempervirens | reverse complement strand
CAAGGATTAAATTTGATGGTCGACTTTGCCTGTCAACAATTTTTTTAATGATGGTTATCTATTCAAGGGTGCCCTTAAAACATTATGATATACCTTATTGTATGTAAAATTATATATAAATCAAACATATATATCATTATAATTCTATATAAATTTTGACAGTCTATCCAAAATATCTCCTTTTATCTAATACAATCTTCTTAAAATTTTGATTGTATTCTACGGAAAAAATCTTTAAATATGGTCATATGGCCATCAAATTTAAGACTTGCCGCCTACCCCCACTCCCTCCATATCTTTCTCTCAAGTCATCATTTAAAAAGAATATAATTAATATTTATATTAATATTAAAAACAAGGCGTTCAACTGAACATCTTTAGAATGTTTAGTCAAACCCATTTAAAATCAATTTTTTTATTCTATGGTGTGTGGGTTCGATCGAACATGGGTTCGGTCGAACCCCTATTCGACCAAACATTTTTATTTTCTTCGATCGAACCCACATTTTTTCACCCTCCCCCCTGAGGCAACAAAATTGTTGAGAATTTTGCACTTCGAAGCTCGATTTGAGAATGAAAATGGAGATCTCAGAAACCCAACTAGTATTGGGTTCTCCTCAAAATGAGCTATCCAACAAATATAATTTTAATATGTTTTGATTATCTTATCTATCTGTTTTTTAAGTTTTATTAAATATAGGTTTTTCACTGAAAACAAAACTCTTTGTTCTGCACAAGTGGAAAAATAGAATATTATCAAAAAAACATTTAAAAATATGAGTGCAATCTCGTGATATTGAGTCCTGATCCAACAGTACAATAATTAAGTACATACAGTAAAGTTATGTGTTTAAAATTTAACGCAGCATGTCTAAATTGTATCTGATTTGACTTTGAACCTGATTAAAGAAAAAATATTCAATAAAAACTATCTAACCAAGTCAAGCACTAGATATCGAGTTACAAATCTAAATTTGAAAGAATTCAATTTTATCTTCAAGGAAAAAGTTATGCATTATAATGGCAGGGTATCACTTTTTAAAAATGTTGTTTTTTGAAAAAAACCAATTTTCATGGGAGATGGAAAAAGAAGTGCAATCTGATTCCAAAAAAATTGAAAAAAATATTTTTAGAATCTACGAACAAAATGTGACAAGACTCTAGTTTTCATCATCTTCAAATTCCTTACAGTTTAATCGCTATAGGTGCCCGAATGTGAAGATTTTGTTAAAAAAATAATACTAGTGTCCAATTTGGCCAAAAATTGTAAACCACTAGTGTGGGATCACCCCCCTCTCCATGTGAATTTTGGTTTTGGAGGGCGATTTTCAAATGCACATAAATTGAGTTGAAGAACTCCATTTTTTAAGCAATTTTATTTTGTTGCCAAATTATTTTTGGATTTTGATTATGTAAGTTTTTTTTTGCATCAACGTTTCAGATCACACTCAGTGATCCATCATCAGGATGAAGAGTTGAAAAATATATGATTATCTTTTTCAACTCTTCATCCTGATGATGGATCACTGAGTGTGATCTGAAATGTTGATGCAAAAAAAAACTTACACAATCAAAATCCAAAAATAATTTGACAACATTCTATATGGATTGTGGAAATCTACTATCACTAATCAATTTTATTTTATTTGGGGTAGAATTTTGTGTTCTTTATTGTGTTGTAGATATTTTTTTATTTTGGTTTCTAGATTTTCAATAAAAAATTATATTCTCATAGGTGTTGTTGATTTTTTCTCATTTTGGGAACTTCAAGGGATCTATTCTCGCTCCTATGGTAACATTCTTGGGTGCAATTTTTTTTTAAAGTGCATAACTTTTTGTGTACTTTTTAGTGGTGTGATTAGATTGACCTCATTTTATCAAAAAAAATGTATTTTGATTTTGTGACCAAATTTGGAATTTTCATGTACCAAGATCAAGACCACTATTGTTTTTGGAAAATGGAATCTGTAATCACACTAATCATAAAGTGCCAAGACATCAAAGTACCCAAAGAAAGGCAGGTTGTGACATAGAAAAAAGTAAAAAGGGACAACAACCACCAACCAAGAACCAGCAAAAATCCAGCATGAAGACAGCACCAATCACAACGAAAGCTAACCTAAGGACTTTAAAGTCTCTGCAACCTTAGCTTCAAGGTTGCACATCTCCTGGGTCACCTTTTTCAAATCCTAGATCTCCTGCAGCGAAGAATCCACTTTTCTCTTGAGGTTGGCTCTAGTCCTCTTCGAGGGGCCAGAATCCTCTTTCTTACTTTTATCCTTGTCAACTCCCAAGTCCACAAGTAGCGACCCTTGATGGGTATTTTCCAGCTTCTCCACCATTGTGCTCAAAATAGTAGCATTTTTTTCACAACTTTATGGCTATGCTCCATGATGGTTTTCATAGTTTCCCTGATTTTGCCAATTTCCCCTTCCAGATGCTTAACCTTATTCTCATTTTCCATCTTCATCTTGTCTGTGAGCTCAACAGTTCTTTGAAGGAACTTGGCCATCGACCTCTTCTCTTCCACAGTCCAAAAAACCCTAGCAGTATTTTCGGATAGCCCTTTAGCTTCAATCTCATCCAGCTTGCTAGTGACAACCCTATTTTTTAAGCTAAGGTCCTTAATATCATGAAAAACCCACTTCATGATCCTAAAGTAGTCAACAACCCTATTTATGCCAATTTTTAGTATATCATCAAGAAATTCCTGGTCCGGCTTGAAGTAGTGGTCTTAAGGATTGAGATCTCTAGGGAATTTGGGTCTATTCTCTTTGTCAGTGGCAGGGTAAGAGGTATAAGAGTCCTCAGTGGCTTTAGGGGCATCATAATTATCCTTCGGAGAATCCTTAGAATAAGAAACCATTTTTTTCACGGGGGGGTCCTTCTTCTTGATTTTTTCCTCCTGAGAAGTACCAATGGAGGTATTCACAGAGCATTCTTTTTTGTTCAAGGGCTTTCTCTGAAGGGTTTTCTTTTTCATATTTTTGGGGGAGGGAGGATCTTCCTCTTCCCACTAAGTGTCTGAATCATCTTTGTTCTCAAACGTACTAATATCAATATCATATCCTTCCGAGGTTGAAGCCATTAAGGGGTTAGACAAGGTCGGCATATTTTTAAAATGCTCATGAATAAGCCGAATAAGGCCAGTATGCAGGACCAGATTCTTCCTAGGACTTTTTCCATGTTCCGCAATACTATTATTCAAGTAGTAGAACAAATAGTGAGGAAAGGATACCCTTACCTTGTATTGAAAATGATTGAGGGAAAAATGGTAATCGTAGACTCTAGTAAATCTGTCGTCCAACGTAATGTACTCCATAAGAATTTTGAGCACCTCCCTCCATATCATCTTGACCATCCCAGCATCAAAATAACTATTAGAAATTTTAACCAGCTCCTCCCTTTCCTCATTAGTTTTGGGAAAACTGATAACAACTTCATCCGAAAACTTTCTGTCATGAGAGAACTTAACCCCCTCAGTCGAGAGACTATTGATTTCCCCAATAAGGTTCTCATCCACTTTAACCTTCCTCCCTCAGAGAATAATTTCACCTTTCTTACAGTGCTTAGAAAAATACTCTATTATTTTTGGGTCAGGACCATGGAGCTTTTCAATAAAAGGTTGCAGCCCACCCCACTTAATTTTCCTCCAAACCTTCAAAATTTTCTTGTGTTTCTCACAGCTAGTCGACTCCACCCTCTTTTTGCTTCCCCCCATTGTTGCAATAACCTTGCTCTTGTTGTTTGTAGGGAAAATGAACAAAATAAAGAGCCAACATCAGAACCAAAGCACCCACAAAATGTGCCAACCCTTGCATCCTATAGAGATAATTACAACACCACCATCATATCGAATGATGTCGCAATACCTAGATTTATTCTCCTTAATCATCATTAAATTCAGCAGCTTTCCCATGAGTGATATCATAATCTATTAAGGCTCTAATGTCAGCTCCCAGATCATTATAGTTTTTCCATGTTTGTTTCCCATTTTGTATGACCCCCTCATTAGCAAAATAGTCAACCACACCATTTGCTTCCCTAAAGACATGGGATATTCTAACCTTATCAAAGTTGGATAAAATAGACATAGCTTCTTTTATCCAACATTTAATGGTCCATGAGGGGAGGGACTTTCCAAGGATACACTCAATAATGTTTTTAGAATCACCCTCAATCCATATATTTTTCAATTTCATTCTATTAGCAAGGTCAATTACCTGGAAAGATCCAATGGCTTTGGCTAAGTGATTAGACTATGTGCCCAAGGAGATAGCCACCACCGCAACAAATTTTCATTATAATCTCTTATCACTCCCCCACTCCCAGCTGGCCCTAGATTTCCCTTGGCCACCACATCAAAATTATCTTTTATCTAGCCCCTAGGAGGGTGACTCCAATTAACACCTTCACGGTTCTTTTTCACTAGTCTTGAAGCCTTAGAAACATCTTTTTTGATATTCCAATCTTTTTCCATCTTGAAGTCATAGTTAGAACAGACCACAGCCTCCATCTTATTCTCATGATAAGGTATATTATTGATGTTTTCCACAATTAGCTTGTATGTTTTCTCATACACAATATTCTCTGGAGCTTCCTTGTCCCTAAAGATTCTATTATTTCGCTCCTTCCGCACACCCCAAGCTATATAAGGGAAAGTAAAAGACCATAATCTACGGATAGTAGGATTCAAGGAAGGAGAATTCCACTAAATAAAATGGTCTCCGATAGAGCCAAGAAACACCCACGAGAGGTTCCAGAGAGAGATAAATCTTCCCCAAATAGAAGTCACATATGGATAGTGGAGGAACAGATGGTTAGCAATTTTCGCTTCTCCCTAACACAAGTAACATCGATTCAGGATCTAGATGCCACACTTATAGAGATTATCAACCGTGAGCACTTTATTCTAAAGCAGAATCCAAAAGAATATGTTAATCTTAGGAGTCAGGTGTTTAATCCAAGCTTTAGCCCAAAAGGGAGGGGGGATGGGTGAAAGAGACAACAAAGAGACAACCAAAGAGACCAAGTAGTTGCCCAAAGGGTCAGCCGTCCAAACTAAAAGATCATCCTACTGGCTCGACCCCATTCTAATAGCCATTAGAGAGGATTGAATCGAAATAAGGTCCAAACTAATCTGGCACAGATTCACCCATCCCCAATATCTCCAATAGTCCCTGACATGAATCCCATAAATAGCCTTGGAGGTATCAGCCCACCCATTGAAACATTCATATGAAATTAAGGGCTCCTTCATTAACCATCTATCTTCCCAAAACCTAGATTTTTTCCCATTTATTATGCTCCATCTGACTCCAAAATCAATGATGTTTCTCCCTCTAATCATATCATTCCAAAGAGCCAAACCACGGGGAATATTTAGAGAATCTAGAAAAGTCTTGAGAGATCCAATATTTTCCATATATTTTCTCTTTAAAATACTATTCCATTCTCCCTTAGACGAGAAAGCTCTCTAGATTTTCTTAGCAAGGAGAGCCTTATTCATCGTTCTAATCTTTCTAAGACCTAAACCTCCCAAATTTTTAGGTCTACAAACAAAATCCCAACCAATAGGTGGCATTCTTTTTCTTTCTGCTACACCTGACCAAAGAAAACGTTTTTAGATTTTTTCAATAGCATTCACATATTTGGAAGGGATTTTAAAAAGAATTAAGGCATATATTGGAAGGTTCTAGAGAGTAGCTTTGAGTAGCTGAAATTTACTTGCTTGACTGAGAAGATCTCCCTTTGATCCAGCAAGCTTTTTGTTGAACCTATCAACCAAAGAGTTCCAAAAGGACTCAGGAGGCTTAAGGCCCAAAGGCAAGCCAAGATAAATATATGGTAAAGATTCCACTTTGCATCCAAGAATTTTGGAAATCTTATTCTACCTAGGCTCCAGAGTGTTGAAGAAGAATAAAGATCTTTTATGTTCGTTAACCATCTGACCAGATTCCCTCTCATAATCATCTAGGACTTTTTTAAGATTGATAGCTTTAGCCACTATAGATCTCCCCATCAAAATAGTATCATCCAAAAACTATTGGTGGGAGCAAACCAAATTACTGGAAGAAGGCCTTAATTCCACTAAGGATCCTTGATCGACCATTCTTTTCAAGTTCCTCCCAAGGTATTCTGCCATAATAGTAAATAAAATAGGGGAAATGGGATCTCCATGCCTTAAACCTCTAGAATTCTTAAAGAAATGTGAAGGAGACCCATTCACCATGATAGAAACAGAAGAAATAGAAATGAGTTGACCAACCATTTGAAGGACTCTATTGCTAAAGTCAAATGCCCTCATGATTTTCAGTAAGAAGTCCTAATCAACACGATCATAGGATTTCAAAATGTCCAATTTGAGAAGAAAAACTTCGGTCTTAGATTCCATGAGAGAATGAACATTTTCATGGACTGTAATAATTGAGTCGAGGATCTGCCTTCTAGGAACGAAGCCATTCTATTGAGGAGAAATTAGGGAAGGTGGAATTATCAAAAGCCTTGAAGTCAGAACCTTAGAGATAATTTTATAGAAGGAATTGCAAAGGGTTATAGGCCTGAAAGCTTCAAAGTCCATAGCTCCTAGGTGCTTAGGGATGAGGACCAAGAAGGTAGCATTTAGTTTGATTATGAGACTCCTTGAACCAAAGAACTCTTTAACAACATTCACAACATCCTCTTCAACAATCTCCCAGAACCACTAAAAGAAGAACCTAGGAAACCCATCAGGTCCCAGAGCTTTGTTGCCTTCAAAAGAGAAGACATCTCTCTTAATTTCTTCCCTGGATGAAATACCAGTGATCATATTGTTATCTTCATACTTAACAAGTTTAGGGATAGCCTCTGAAAGATAATCCAGCATTGCATGATTTACTCCACCACTCGCTGAAAGAAGATTACTAAAGAAAAGGACAGCTTGTCTTTGTATGTTATCATCCTTCTCAAAATGACTTCCATTGTACTCAATGTGAGTAATCATATTTGCAGCCCTGTGTTTCAACACAGACATGTGAAAATATCTAGTATTTTTATCTCCAGCTGAAAGCCACAGAGCCCTAGATCTTCCACAAAACTATTCATTTCAAAGGGGAAATTCCTCTTAGCCAAGATAGGATCTTCCACAAAACTAATTGGAAAGTGATCAGAGCCCACCCTAGAGAGAGCCTTTAAGGAACAAAAATAATTTAAAAACCATTAATTAGAAATTAAAGTTCTATCTAATATTACTTGAATCAAATCCTTACCAATTCTTTGATTTGACCAAGTATAGGAGGCTCCTTTTAGCTCAAGATCAATCAGTGCCTGACTATTAATGAAGTCCATAAGGTCCATTCTACTTTCTAGATTCACCTGAGATCCTTCGAACTTCTCATTTTCTTGAAGAGGGGTATTGCAGTCTCCCATAACAACCCAAATTTCATTATTGAATTTCCAATGGAAGGAAGCCAACTCTTGCCAAAAGGTCTTTCTAGCCGCTTTCCCATTTGGGGCATAGATGTTAGATTGGATCTAGCAAAAAATATCTCTGATATGGGTAAATCTGGTAGCCACATGATTTGAGCTCTCAAACAACGGTTCACCTTTAATAAAGTTCAAATTCCAAAAGGTAACAATTCCCCCTGAGGTACCTTCTGAACTATTACCATGCACCCCACAAAACTTAAACATTTTAATCTTTTCCACTTTCTCTTTAGGAATTTTGGATTTCTGGACAAGTAAATATTAGGTTTGTGATCCCTAACAAAATTGTGCAACACATCCTGCTTATGGAGGCTATTCAACCCCCTTATATTCCATGACATAATCTTCATATCTTACCAAGGGATTGGAGTTTACAAATATCGGGAATGGTTTTTTGAACACCATCTACTATATCATGAAAGCTTCCATGCTCCCTATGCCATCTTGCAAATATTCTTCCTTGACTACTCTTTGTGGTCCCACAATCTTCCTTAGCTCTAGTTTTGGTTGAGACTCCTATCGGTGTACTATACTATTTTTTTCTTCATCTTCTTCCCGATATAAGAGTTGACAACTTCTCTATCAGTCTCTTCTTGACTATCATTCTCTTTTCCTAACTCCCAGTCCTTATCTGAAAGCCCTTTTTGATACAATGGAACGTTATCAATCAATCCGTTATTATATTGGGTTGTATTCTCACTCGAGTTCTTCAGAGTCTGACTCAAGTCCCCGAAGGTATCCTTAATAATTTCCTAAGAATCTACTAATTCTAGATCCTAAACTAACACCTGGCTAGATAGCCCTCTACCTCCAAAAGCCAAAGACATGATGGGAGCGCCAATATCAAGTGTCAGATTAACTTCCTTTATCAAAACACTAGAAACCTGACTTGGAATATCTTCTAGGACAATCTCTCCATCCTCCTTCCCACCAGTTTCATTCTCTGGCTTATTGTTTAGAGGATCCTGAATCTCCAGGCCAATCTCTCCATCTTCCAGACCAATCTCTCCATCCTCCTTCCCACCAGTTTCCTTCTCTGGCTTATTGTTTAGAGGCTCTTGAATCTCCAAATCAACCTGAATCCCCACATCATCCTTATTCTCAGGGGCTTTCACATGTTCCTCTAACATCTTACTCTCATTCTCTCTGATATTTTTTTCTTTGTTCTCTTTTCCTTCCCATTTAGACTTGTTTTTCTAGATTGACATTGGTTTAGGTTGGGGCTTCTCTTTTACATTGTTGGCATAAAGCGGGCATTTATTTTCCCAGTACCCTAATTTTCTACATTTAAAGAAAGCAAAAGGAATCATTTCAAACTCAATAGCTTGAACCCAAGTTCCCAACTTTGATTATATTTCAATAGATGACAAGAGGTCAACATTCTGGGACACACCCACAAAGATTCTAGCAAACACTAGCCTTTTCCTAGCTGTTGTCATTAGATCTATTAACAGAAGCTCACCAAATGAATTAGCCAAGCTGCTAATGACATCCTCATTCCAATATTCCAATGGAAGACCAAGAATTTTAGCCAAAACTGGGACATTCTCAAAAATGGAATATGAAAGATCCAGATTTGTGGTCCATTTCTTGAGAGCCAAGGAGGACTTTCCTATAACCCAGGGACCACCACTCCTCACTGCCAAAATATCCTCCTTATAGGTAAACTCAAAAGCAAAGTAGCCCTTAGGAAGAGCGGAAACATGAACTTGGCCATTAGTTCACTTCTTTTTAACAAAATCCCTGACAATTTCAATATTTGGTCTAGGGCCCATAAATTTTCCAACCAGCACTCAAAGAAATATTGTGATCAATGACCGAATCAGGGACAGAAATGGAAAACTTACCCTTTGTTGGACAAAGATGTTGTTGACTAGAGGGAAACACAAATTTACCATTAGGTTTAACTCCAAATAGAGATGACCATGGTTTTTGTTTAGTTCCTTCCCTCAAGCAGCCCCCACCATGTTTTTGGTTGTTTCAACCTCCTATCCTTTAGTGCTCCCAACAAGATTAATAGCTGGGTCAACCTTCTCGCCCGAGTCCACCTGAATATTTTTTTCGAGGTCAAACTCTTCTGACTCCTCCTTACCTTGCTTACCACTGAATACTTGCACTAATTCAACATGTGAATCCTAAGAGCCTACTCTACCACGACTTGCACCATTGCTCGAAGATTCAAAATTATTCTTCTCCCGCCCATTCTCCCACTTCTCACACCCGTACATCACTTGTTTTATCATGGAGCAATTTTTAATTCCACTTTTAACACATTACAACCATCATAAATGGAAATGGGTAAAAGCACAAATTTGTGTCACACTTTCAGCCAAATAAATAGTTTCGAGCAAAATATTTTTTGCAGGAAAGGTTTCGACTGAAACCGCGTGGCCTATATGTGGCACATAGGGTTTCAGCTAAATAAGTTTCACCTGAAACCCCAAAAAAAAAAAAAAATATTTTCCTACTTTGAAATTGGCTTTGAAATTTGATTTTTTAATGTGTGAGGTTTCTATAGAAAGGGTTTCGAGTGAAACCCTTTCTATAGAAACCCTTTCTACCAAAACTGTCTATGTGGCATCCTAATTGGTAGACAACTCAGCTTTTTTTAGAATTTTTTGAAACTTTCAACTTCAACTAAGTATTTCTTCAATTAGAATGGTTTTCCTGCAAAAAAGAAAAATACCCTTTTGTAGAGCTCAGAGTTGTGAATCCAAATATATATTTTTTTTAATATTTTGGTTAGTTTTACTATATTTTATTTTTAAAATAATACAAGTAGGTTTTAAAATTTAAAAAAGAGGGTTAAAAAAATAGTAAAACATATTAATTTTTTTTAAAAAAAATATGTGGGGCACACGAGGAGAGAGTCTTCTTCAAAAGGGTATAATTTTTTTTTGAAAATGATTAAAAAAATAGACAATAGTTGATGGCCTATGAAAAACTCTTGAATTCTAAAAAGTTTGACTTTAAAATGTTATTATCAGAAAAATATAAATCAAAATTTTATTTTTTTCCCATGCACAAGATATTGAAGTTACCTATTTGGAGGAAAAAAATTAGGGAGTAATGAAGTATTTTTCAATTTATTTCTTAACGGCCCGTGAAATCACTTTTTTCTGAATTTTTTAGCATTCCAAAATCAATTCTTAAATTGATGAAAAAGTAATTAAATTAAAAAAAAAATCTAAAAAATTATAGGAATAAACTTCATCAAAAGTTCTACATTTCATTAGTTTACATAATTTTTAAATTCAAAACATAAAGGCCACTTTTATGTGATCGAAGCTCAAAATATTTTTTGTTGTTGGTTGATTCCTTTATAAAGTGTGAAACAGGTTTGTGCTTTTACCCAAATCTAAAATGAACAAATTGCTAAGATTTAAGAGGTTGTATAGCATAGTTCATGGGATTGATAGTGAACTAGAAGATGATGCAGCTAAAAAGAATAAATAGTTGAATAGTTGTGAAGAATCTATTGGCTATTTGTGCTTGTATTTCTCTTATGAGTAGTTGTTTCACATTGAGCACTTGGATACACACATTGCTATGTGGAGTACATTGTCAAAATTATTTGGACAAATAGATGAAATTCAAGGAAATTTGTTGGAGAATGAATTAATTTCTCAATCCATGTAATTTTAATAATATACAAGACTTCATCACCAAATTCAAGTCACTAATAACATAATTGAAGGATTGTAAAATTGAAAAATTAGATACATAATTGGTGTTAAGTGTTCTTTCAAAAGTAAGGCCTAGATATTTAGTGTTTGTGTCTACTTTCTATTCTACAAAGAATTCCTTTGGGAGTGAATTTAAAATCCCTTGTTTTGAGGATTTTTCTATGCAACTCACTAGGGAGAAAGATAAGCTTATTCAAATGGGTTCTTTGAAGTCTTCAAAATCCCAAGCCTTGATTGCAAAGGATGAGAATTCTTCAAGTGGCAAAGAAAAGAAAAAGAACAATCCTAAAAAGAACACACAATCAACATCTAATTACACAAAAGAATATAAAAATTCCTCTTCAAAGGGGGAATCATCCAAGAAGAAGAAGCCTACTTATGCATATTGCAAGAAGGATGGACATGAAGAACACCATTGTTATAAGAAGGATCTTGATGAATTGAAGCATCTTCTTGTGAAGAAAAAACAAAATTTACCAAACTCTGATGTCTACTTCAACTTCCTCTTCCAAACACACAGAATTTGATAAGTACAAGAATCATGCTATTGGGACATGTAAAAACAAAGGCCAAGCTCTTTGTGCTTATGTACATCATGGATCAAGGAGATGGCTTCTAGATTCAATAGCTTCTCATCATATGGCATCATTGTAGTCTATGTTATCTTCTTTTGAGCCTTCTAGCATTTCACCTATTTTTATGGGCAATCATATTGTGCCATAGAAAAATGACCCCTTGTCATTTTCATAGTCTTTTAGGCCTTGCTTCACGATGCTTGGTCCATTTTTCCTTGATTTACTGATGTAATGTGGCTTGAATATGCACATTTGAGTTCTTAAAATTCAAATAATGGCAACTTGTGAAGGTGTTGTGAAGTGTTGTAAGACATTTCTACACTTTTCTAGACTCTACTCGATAAAATTCACCAAAAAATCACCTTTTTATTCATTATCAAGTCTTATTTCAAAGTGTTGTAAAGACTTGTAACATGATTTCATGCTTTTCTAGGCATAATTTCACTATTTACACCTTTCTTATGCTTTATTTGACCCCTTTATGCCCTTATAAGGCTTAATTAAGTATATTTTTTAATGTAAACCTGACAAATAACATTAAATGTGACTTAATTCTTGACACCCATTTTTAAGTCCAAGGTAGGACCCATTCGCCATGGGTGGAAAATGAGTCTGTCTTGGCTCCAAATTCAAAATATTTCAAATTTTCTTTTAGTTTTTTATTCAAAATTACTTGATGTCATCTCGTGATGAGGTATGAACGGATTACTAAGGCACAAGACTATATAAATAAGTGTTTTTCTCCTCATTTTACATCTCCTACAATCATTTAATTCATTCAAGAATTCAACTAGCATTTGAGCACTTTGCATCCTATAATCAAGCATCAATCAAGTATTCAAGAGCAACCATTGACATATCTTCATATTTTCTTCAACAAGGGTTTGGTAAGTTGATAGAATTTGCATGTTATTTATTTATCATTCTCTTTCATTTCATTATTTCATTAAGGGTTTGATTACCAAAGTGGGATTTGACCAGGAAAATCCCTATAACCTAACCCTTAACCATTTTTCCCCTCTTGCATGTGTGTTTGTAGACTTTTGTATGTAGATTTGATAAAAATTTAGGTGTTGAAAAGTGGAGAAGAAATCAACAAAGTGTTTCAAGTCAACATCTTATTTCAAGTTTGGAGAAGACTTTTCTGCTCATTTTCTGCATATTTGACTTTGGCAACCTGACAAGCAGACAACCTCAAATCTAGTGCTACAAGATTGTCCCCTGATTTCTCAAAATTTTGGGAGAGGAATAATTCACCATTAGTGGTGAATGAGTCCCACCTTAAGACTGGAGATCTAGGTTTTGTCAAATTCTGGATCCCAACACTTAGAAACCCATTCCCAAAAAAATTCATCAAAAGCAGGACTAATTTTCCATCAGTGGTGAATGAGTCCCACTGCTGATTTTCTATGATTCCAGATAGTAGTCAGAAGATTCTAGTTTCTCCAATTTTTGCCTAGGTGCACTCTGATTTAGTCTCTTCCTATTATGTTTTGCACTTATTCATTCATAGTTCATTTTTTGCAAATATCATTATGTTTTCTAGCATTGCATAAATCTTAGGTCTTGCATACATAATTAGTCATATAGATCATCTAATTGCACTTATTTCATTCCATCTAGTTCAAATAACATCATAGATTGCATAATTTGAATGAACCTAAATAGAATTTTTGGCCTACCTCTCTCCTTTTAGGTGCAAAACCCTAGAAGGGTTAGAGAGTCTTGTGGTGCCAAAAATCCACGGTTCATTTTGGTGAACTTGCATATTGAACACTTTACATTTCTAATTTCAATTGCATCTTGCATCTTAAACTTAATTTGCATCAAAATTTAATTAGGGTATTTATTTGTTTCTGCATCCTAGGGTTTCTTAATTTGCATTAGTGAAAAACTCATTTAGATTTCATTTTGGCATTACATATCATTGAGAAAATTGAAAATTTGCATCTGCATTCTTAATTGGCATCTGAAAAGCATTAGAATCACATTACATTTTTTGAAAAACACAAAACAATATCATACTGGGACTCATTCGCCACCTTGGGCAAATCAATCCACCTGCACATTCTACACAACATTTTCATGCATTTTCTGGGTATTTCTTGCATTACATATTTTTGTAGTTACTTTCTATTTTAATTTTTAGAATCTCTATTTTCAATCATTCCTTGCATCTTAATTTACTTGCATCATGGCATTTTCTTTTAATTAGTTTTGGAATTCATTAAAATCCTTGGTAGACATGTCCAATTGTGCCTTTGGTTGTGACCCTAATGACCTTGAGTTGCCTCATGCTCCTTCAACTCCTCATGATTGTCCTCCTCGTGATGTAGACATCATTGGAGAAGATGATGATAGCATTCACAAGTTCTACAATGAATGCCTTGATAACCTAGAAGCTAATGTAGCCTTTTATCCATCCATGAAGTCACAAGATCTTCTTGTTGTTGCACCTCCTAATGACTTTGCATACTTACATCCTAAAATTAATGAAGGACCTAAGGTTCCTCCATCAAGTAGACCTAGTCCCTCTAAACAAACACACTCACAACCATTTTATGATCACAAAGTCACAAACACTCCCATAAACCTTGAAGAAACATATGGTAAAGGCTTTACTATCCTAAGTAAACAAGGTTGTGACACCACACATGAACATGATATTCATCAACTTCTTGAACCAAAAACAACAAAATAAAACACAACAAGCTTAGGATATCAAGATCCTTCTCATCCTAATAGAGCTCCTTTTGAATATTGGAGACTTCAAGATGATGGTGCAGTGATCTTTGACTCTCCTCCTAACTTAAACATTATCCTTCCATGTGGCCAACCATTACCTAATTCTAATGACAAAGATGCTAGGACCCCCACGAATCCTCTTCCTCCTTCCATTCATGAAAAAGGAGAATCTAGCAAACGAAAATGACCTTACAAGTTGAAGAAACTCAAATTTCCTATCCATCCTCCATTTGAATGTGAAAGAGGACTTCAACTGTTTTTAAAAAAATGTCTTATACTTTTACCACCTATGAATAGGTTGGTCATTTTTCTTAAAGATTCTAACATACCATTTGCAAATATCATTGTGTTCTTGGACATCGAACTGAAGAATGTCGAACATTGAATGACATATTAAACAATTATCACTTCACTAATACTAAGTGCTTTCCCATTATCCCTTAAAACAAAACTCCTTTTATCATGCCATAGTTGTAGAATTCCCTATTCTCACTATTGCATGATCCTTTCACATCACCCACCTCGGCTCATTCTTGCCTTTACACTTTGTGGGGGGAAAGAAGTTGTAAGCCTTATCCTTGTAATACAATTATTTTTGTCTCTTAAGTACGTTACTCCTTTTCCGCTTAACTTCTAAGATTGAGAAACCAATAACTTAGTTAATGGTTGACTTACATTTGCATTACTAGTTCCTTTTTACATTTTCCTTTTCTTTGATTTTATTTTATGTGTGTATCGTGTTCCCCTGTATCGTGCATTTGATTTTTTCTCTCTCATCATACACTTCTTCTATTCATACCTCTCTTCTTCTATATGTCATACATTTCCTTTTTCTCTTTTTCTTTTTTGCTCTCTTTTTGGGGATAACGCAAAGCGTTGAGATGCCCTATGTCTCTTCCATGTTGACCCAAAAGGTCCTTTTTTTTTCCTTTTTTTCTTTTTTGTTTTCCTTTTGGGGATGACACAAGGCATCGAGACCGAAATGTCTCCTTCATGTTGACCCAAAATCTTTTATCACCTTTTTGTTTTCTTTTCGCTTGTGTTTTCCTTTCGGGGACGATGCAAAGCATTGAGACCACAATGTCTCTTCCATGTTGACCCAAAATAGAATTTATTTTGTTTTCGCTCTCTTTGTGTCATTCTTCCAGTTCTATGTATTTAAGGAATGATGACAGTTTCGAGCTCTTTAATCAAAACATTGCAGCAACAAACATACTGACTCCAAATTCATAGATCCCTTATGTGTTTGGTGTATTTATTTCTATGGGGCAACTCCCTTTTCTTTTTTTTTTTGTTTACATGACACAGCCTAACTCAGAAACATATGACTTGGAATAAGGCTTTCTGAGTTGGCTCTCATGTCTTTATTTTTACCTTTTGCATTTTCTTTCCTTCACTACTTTAAAGTAATTGCTCACAGAACAATGTGTGGAAATTCATTTAAAGTGGGGGGCATACATCACCATATTTCATTTGCATTCTTGGTTCTTAGTGCAGCCTTTTCATTTCATACAATGCATTTACCATTTTGTGGAAGACATTGGGTATGATTTCCTTCATAAGTGTGATCTATCTTAGCATATTACATTCCTCTTGGTGGCCTAATGCGATGCACTACATCCCCTATGTTGCAATAAATATTTTATTCTTGTATTGGTCCTCTCTTGGAGACATTAGACACAATGTTTCCTAAGTGACAGACCTTGTATGAACTTAACAAAACTCCTTTGAACATCATTTTCCATTTTACATTTTACATTTTACATTTTTGCATTTTAATATTTGCACTTTTTTCCACCTTGCATAGCACAACTTGCATGCCTGTGGTACCTTTTTTTTTGTTCATGGGTTCTAAGCATATGAAGCTTTGCTTGTCTTATGAAGCACGAAATGACATTTTCCCTTGTGGCACCTTGTTAAAGTTATCAGGAAGTATAACTTTGATATGGTTGAGCAGGAAGCCCACTCAATGACACGACTTTCCCCATAGCCACCTTTGTTTGTGAGTGCATACCAACTAGCATATGTACTTCACATTTTTTGGGTCTTCTCACCTAGTGGACCACCATGAGTTTTATCGCCCCAAAGTGAGTATGCATTCTCTTTTTCAAAACAATCAACCTAGATCTAATCCACAACTAGTTGGACAGATGATCGAAGCTTCATTATATTCTTTCATTTCAACATTTTTGTTCCTTTTTTCTTATGTTTAGTTTGTCATGGGATCTTCATCCTAGGGGCTTGATCATCCCTCTTGATCATTTGTATTCCATCTTGCTAACATAAGTGCACTAGGACCTCTATCTCAATATGCATGGCTACTTTAGTGTGAGTTTGAAGCAAGTTCATCCTCTCACTAAAGTGGTGGCTAAATGTGCCATAGAAAAATGGCCACTTGTCATTTTCATAGTCTTTTAGGCCTTGCTTCATGATGCTTGGTCCATTTTTCCTTGATTTACTAATGTAATGTGGCTTGAATATGCACATTTAAGTTCTTAAAATTGAAATAATGGCTTCTTGTGAAGGTGTTGTGAAGTGTTGTAAAACATTTCTATAGTTTTCTAGACTCTACTCATTACAATTCACCTAAAAATCACCTTTTCATTCATTATCAAGTCCTATTACAAAGTGTTGTAAAGTCTTGTAACAGGATTTCACAGTTTTCTTGGCATAATTTCACTATTTACACCTTTCTTATGCTTTATTTCACCCCTTTATGCCCTTATCAGGCTTAATTAAGTATATTTTGTATGTAAACCCAAAAAATAACATTAAATGTGACTTAATTCCCGACACCCATTTTCAAGTCCAAGGTGGGACCCATTCACCACGGGTGGTGAATGAGTCCCTCTTCACTCCAAATTCAAAATATTTCAAATTTTCTTTTAGGTTTTTATTCAAAATTACTTGATGTCAGCCTGTGATGAAGTATCAACAGCTCATTTTACATCTCCTACAATCTTCTAATTCATTCAAGCATTCAACTAGAGTTTGAGCACTTTGCATCCTATAATCAAGCATCAATCAAGCATTCAAGAGTGACCATAGACATATCTTCATATTTTCTTCAACAAGGGTTTGGTAAGTTGATAGCATTTGCACGTTAATTGTTTATCATTCTCTTTCATTTCATTATTTCATTAAGGGTTTGATTACCAAAGTGGGATTTGACCAAGGCAAATCCCTATAACCTAACCCTTAACCATTTTCCCCCTCTTGCATGTGTGTTTGTAGACTTTTGTATGTAGATTTGACAAGTATTTAGGTGCTGAAAAGTGGACAAGAAGTCAGCAAAGTGTTTCAAGTCAACAACATCTTATTTCAAGCTTGGAGAAGAATTTTTTGCCCATTTTCTGTAGATTTGACTTTGGCAACCCGACAAGCAGACAACCTCAGATCTGGTGCTATAGAATTGTCTCCTAATTTCTCAAAATTTTGGGAGAGGACTAAATCGCCATTAGTTGTGAATGAGTCCCACCTTAAGACTAGAAATCTAGATTTTGTCAAGTTCTAGATCCCGACACTCAAAAACCCATTCCCAACAATTTTCATTAGAAGCAAGACTGATTCACCATCAGTGGCAAATGAGTCCCACTGGTGATTTTTTGTGATTCCAGACAACAGTTAGAAGATTCTAGTTTCTCTAATTTCTACCTAGGTGCACTCTGATTTAGTCTCTTCCTATTATGTTTTGCACTTATTCATTCATAGTTCATTGTTTGCAAACATCATTGTGTTTTCCAACATTGCATAAACATTAGGTCTTGCATTCATAATCGGTCATATAGATCATCTAATTGCACTTAGTTCATTCCATTTAGTTCAAATAACAACATAATTTGAATGAACCTAACTAGCATTTTTGGCCTACCTCTCTCCTTTTAGGTGGGAAACCCTAGAAGAGAGAGAGTCTTGTGGTGCCAAAAATCCACGGTTCACTTAATTATGTGAAGGTAATTGGGAGGGGATCTATTGATATTAGGGATGAAACCTTCAATGATGTCTTTTGTGTACCTCATTTGACAAAAAATCTCCTTTCTATCTATCAAATCACTCATGGTGGAGCAAGGAAGACTATGGAATTCACTCTTGATTCAATTATCATTCAGGACTTGGAGAGCAAGGAGGTCATTGCTACTAGGATGGTTGATCATGCATCTCATTTATAAACCTTTTTAGACTTTGTTCCTAATGACGGCTTTGATCCTTTGGATGATGATCACACTTCTAGTGTGGACTATAGTTTTGAGGAGAATTTTTGTTACTTGAACTTGGATGTTCTCAGAAGTGATCCAATTCTTGATCTATGAATTCCATATCCTCCATCTATTGTTGCAGTTGATGGTGTGTTTGTTGCTATAGATATGGATTCTTTTGATTCAGTGAAACAAGATATCCATTGTCTTTCATATATGGCTACTTGGGGTGACTTCTAGATAATTATTTCAGACTTATTTATGGAGTCTCATATTTTAGATTTGGGAGACACCACTGATAACATTCATATTCTCTTTGATGGAGACAATCCTTCTTCAGTTTTTATGAGGGAACACTCTGACCCTCTCATTCTTTTGTACATAAACACTCTTCATAGCTTGACGTAAGTGTGGATACTTTTGGATAGCATTTGGAGGAGGCTTCTTTATCTTCAAAGGAGATATCTTTATCTTTGGGTTATGGTCTGCATTTGTTTCCAAGAGATTTTGGATTGTCATATTTAGTAGTGTGGCCTATAATTCTAGTTTGGAGTGTTTCATCTTTCGACATCCACATGGAGAAAATTAAGCATGCTTAAGAGAAATTGAACATAATCTTTCTTCCCTCATCTTCCTTTTAGAAATTGGAAGAAATCTTTCATGGATTTTTGGTTTTTTTTCTTCCTAAGGGGAGGAATATTGTTCGATAGTAAATTATATTATATTTAGCATTCATTCTCAAGCATCTACCATCATTGCAGGATACACTACATTGTGGGGGGGGGCTATATAATCTGTATTCTTCTCTCTTATGGGGAGGTATATTTTCCTTGCATGGGGATTTTTCCTTCGCATTCATCAGTGAGAGAATTTTATTTTCATCTCTTTTGGGGAGGACTTTTATCCCACTAGGTTTTCTCCTTTTCTCTATTTGAGAGAGATTTCATTTTTACATGGGTACCTAACATGGCCTAGTAGTGAAGACCCATCTTTACATTGAATTTTCACATAATAATCTACTTTATAAGTTGCACTTAAGAGGTGTTGGTGTGAATAAGGTTTCCTACCTAACTAATCACCTAGTAGGTATTATTCACATGTTAAGATTGCTTAGGTCCTAGGAATATTTCTAGAAGTCTTAAAAGTCATGTGATCTTACCTCATCTTATCATTTCATTTAATAATACTTGTTCCTAGATCATAATATTTGATGATTTAGTCTTTTCATGACATAGGATTAAGATAGTTTTCATGATCTTGTCTAATCCTATATCTCACCTAGACTATATAACCAAGGGTCTCTAATACATTGCATATCCATATATTCTATTTTCATTTTTTATAGGAATACAGTTTATTATTTTCATATTGATCTTCTCTCTTTTTCCTTTCCATTTGGCCTCTAAAACTTGAGTGGCTATCTCCATAGCAACCTCTTACAATTAATAATAGGTTGGGAATAGGAAAATTATTCCCTTATTAGAAGAAAAATTATGATTGAGTATTGGGACATGAATGCACATCAAAAGTAGGTCTTGTCCATAGCGCATTTTCACAAAGAGGAGGGAAGAACTTATCTATAGGGGAAATAAGAAAATTTATACTACTTATAATATTTACATTACAGACAAGGGAATTTCTAGTATTTACATGTTGGAAATATTATTTCCCTGGGATCCTTTATATGGTTGCTATCTCAATAAAGTAGATCTATTTCTATATAAATTTCTTAGTTTCACTTATAGTTTTTGGTACTCAGTTGTATTGTCACTAGACTCTTCTTTAGTGTAATTTACCTAATAAAATATTAATGCAATTACTTTTAAAATTTTCTTAAAATTCTATTTAATAGGTTGCTATGGTATCATTGTAGTGACCTATAATTAAACTTAGAGAAATTTAATTTTTGACAAATATTTTTCCAATCTCCTTACCGAAACTAAAAATTTCCCTTTGCATTTACACAACACACTTGAGCCCTAATATTATAGGTTGGTCTGGGAAAAGAAAGAAAAATAGCTTACAAATCTAATTAGTTGACCAAACTAACAAACTTGGACTTAAGTGTTTGAATTGATAAAATTTATATTTAGGATTTTTAGTAGGATTTAACAAAGGCCATAAATCTTCATTCACGTTTATGCATTAACATTTAAACCAAGATTACAAAACATAACTTTTTGCATTAACATAGAACACCCAATTTATATATACTTAGGTCCAAAAGATTGTTAAACAAATTGTAGAGTTTTTCCCTATTACACAGGTCTACAAAGATTTTAGAAAATGCTATAGCAATAATAGATATAATGGTATAAATAGTAGTTCAGATTACACTAAACTTACAATATTTAACCCAAAATAATTGGGTTCACAAAATGCATAAGAAACTTTACACTATCTATTATAGTAAAAGGGGTTGTATAAGCATTACATTATGTTGCTAAAATAAGAATTACAAATTGGAAAAATAATTCTTACAACCATTACCATTGCAATGGTGTGTAAACATGATAACTATGAGATTCGTGACCATGAATTTCAAATATAAACTTTGGATGAGCACATCCTTTGGCCAAACGGGTTTCATCATTTGTTGTACACAATCTAGAAGGGGGATTGACCTATGATTATTAACAAATTTATGGGTTTTTATCCTCAAATCTAGGCAATCAAACATAAGTTCTCAAAATAGGGATTTTCAATTAGGGTTTATATGAAGAGTGCATAATAATCCTTTGTTAAAAATTTGAATCCTTACTACCTCTAGAAGGAATACCAATACTTTCACTAAATACCAAGATCTCATGACTAGTATGTAATAGAGAGTGCCCATAGCTGACAAGCATTATTTTTCTTTACATTACACTTGAAATTATGTCACATGCTCATATATGTACACAAGAAGAATAGGGAAATCTTTTATATGACCTATAAATGTACATAATAATGGAGAGAGATCCCATAGATTTTGAAACCCTAAATATTACATTAATGGTAGCCAAGGCCACATCTTCATTTATAGTTCCAAAGGTACACATGCATCCATTTATGCACTATTAAATGATTCTTTTATGACTATATATATATTTCTATAAGATGCATCATCTATTTGAGTATTAGTGAAAGTCTAGTTAGCTAAGTGCAGAAAGATGGGGTACCAAAAAGTGGCCACAACCACCTTTTGATCCATCTAGGGTAGAACATGATTGTGTTATAATGTACTCATATTTCTAAGAGGAAAAAATACAAGCCTCCCTCTCCCTCTACTTTTAGGAATAGGATCATAGAGCGATATATTATCAATTTACTATTTAAATATGTATCTCAAATTTGGCTTTGGGGGCACTGCCCTTGAACCCCCATTGGGGGGATGCTCCCCTAGACATTGAAGGGTGAATAAACTCCCCTTCAACCCCCCAAAGTGAAATGGTATCCAAAAATGGTTTTGTAAACATCCAAAAAATAGACCTTTAACAAGATCAGGCTCCATTACCAACACTCTACAAAGTCATTATTATTTTTTACAAAGAAATCCCCCCACACCCCCTTGTCAAGAACTAGGATCCAAACATGGTTGAAACAAAACCTCTAAATCAAGAACAAGGATCCAAACATAGTTGATTAATGGAGCCTGATTATCTTACTAATTTGGAGGTTTTATTTTAACTATGTTTGGATCATAGTTCTTGACGAGGTGTGGGTGGTCTTTCCTTTTAAAATAGAATAATGTGATGTAGAGTTTTGGTAATGGAGCCTGATCTTGTTAAAGGTTGACTTGTTTTTTTAGTCACATTTGGAGCCCATTTCATTTTGATGGGGTGAAGGGGGGTTTACCTCCCCTTCAAGGTTCAAGAGGACCATCCCCCCAATGGAGTTTTAGGGGAAACACCCCAAAGCCAAATTTTAGAAACATATTTAAATAGTAAAATTTATTTATATATTACTCTACAATACTATTCCTAATAGTAGAGGAGGGAGAGAGAGAGAGAGAGAGAGAGAGAGAGAGAGAGAGAGAGAGAGAGAGAGAGAGAGAGACTATGTTTTTTACTTCCCATAAACATGAGTACGCTATAAAGCACTTGTGTTTGTAGTTATCTTGGGTGTTTCCAACACTAATTTTGGATTTTCCTTTAGGATCCAACCCAAAGGGTTGGACTTACATGTCAATTCCCAAAGACATGATTATTGTAAATTATTAAAAAATTGACTAAATCTCGAGCATGCTATCCATCAAGTTTGCACATATTTCAATGTTAACCTAAAAATACCACAATAATGTCAAGCTCTGTCTTAGCTTTCTAACCATGTAATTTTTTCTATATTTCAAATATGTTTTAAGGTTTCAATCTTTAATTTATTTTTCTAGTGTCTCCATTTTTTTTAAAACCTATGTATGAAATTTTTGGTTTCATTTATTACTCATTCATCAAAATTTGAATCAAATTACATTTTTACAAACTAGACTCTTTTCTATACACATTTAAAAAATGATTAGTTTCCAAAAAAATAATGGGGAGCACACTCAATTTTTCAATTTTTAGGTTGCGTCCACTTTGAAATTTAGTAAAAAGTCATATATTCATTAAAAAATTAGTAGAAAAATAAAACATAAACTACATGGTGTTAGATAATTTTCATTGAAGTGATGTTTGAAATACTTTAAAAAATGAACATTTTAGGGGAACCACACTAGATGCTATGTTATGTTTTTTGACAAAAACAAGCTCGCTTTGTGTGGCCCCCCTATTTGAACCCCATAATCTCCACCATTTAAAAAAAAGGTTTATTTTAAAATGTAGATTTAGAGAATTATGTAACTCTTGTTCTTGTTGCATCTTCAAATATTTAGTGTAACTATCTTCAAATTTTCATCCAATAGTAGTTTTTTCTTGATTTTATAAAAAAAGTGACCACTTAACACCCCCTTTTGGTCCCCAATTTTATAGTGAGGTAGGTGAGGTGGATAGTAAAAATGGCGAGAGTGTTGGATTTTATGAGTCAAAGATACTTCATGTCTCTTACCGCTAGTTAGAGGCTAGAGTTTAGGTAGGAGGCATGATGGTAAGGGAAAGTATGAAACTCTGATAAGGAAAGATAAAAGAATGGGGTTTAGAGGAAATGATTAAAAAATGGACAACTCCAATGGCTTGATAAGAGAAGGGAATGACTTTTGGGAATGGATGTGAGGTATGTTTAGATGGATAAAATTGACACTCTGATAGGAACAAAGGAAAATAAATTTTGGGAGGAAAGGCATGTTAGGATGGGAAAGTTTGAAAGTATAGAAGGGACTAAGGGGAGGTCAAATTAGATGAAAAAGTGTACCTAGATGAGGAAATTTTAAACTTTAATGATCGGTAAACACTTAAAAGTTGGGAATGTATTCAAACTTGTAGACTTAGGGACCTTATATAGAAATAGGGGAAAAGAAGAGCACACAAAATTAGACAAGAGAGATGTAGGAGATAGGAAATGTAAATTTAAAGGTCCATAACATAAGCTAAGTGTTTTCCTCTACTCCCAAAAGAGCGCGTGATTTATATCATTACCATCATATCCATTTATGGAGGAGAAAACACCAAAACGAGGTTTGACCACGACAAGCCCCAATATGACACAACCCTTCTCCCCTTGTCCTTCTTGTACCTATTAAATTTTTTAAGTTGATTGAATTGGATTTGAGATCTCAAGGCTTCAAAACCCTAATTAAATCATTCATGTAGGTCTACTACCAACAAATTAGGGCAAGTTAATTATTCGTAAACTGTTGAATTTTGGATTTGGGTTTCACAGTTAGAGACCTACAAACAGTGTTACATTTGTACTAGCTTTCAAACCCTAAAAATCAGCACTTCTAGACTAGGGACCCAATGCCCTTGTCTTTCCAGTTTAGTATCAAATTTGAATGTCAGGTTCTCCTTTGTCTGCACTTTCAATTTTTGTTTCCTATTTCTTCGTTTTTATTTTGAGTTTTCCAAAATCTATAATAGTTCGTCACTTTTGTCTTAATGCACCTAATTTTCTACATTTTTAAATAAATCATCACATCTCATCATCAACATAAAAGGGACCAAAACCTTGACAACTATTTGGCTCTCCCTTAAGGACAATGACCAAACAGCCTCTCTTGGTTACTTTTGTGTCCCTTAAATTTTATGGTGGAATGAGTGATTTAGGTTAGGGACTTGTTCTAGATCTCATTTCACCATCTTATACCTTGTGAAAATGATGGAATCTATTGCCCTTATGAACACCACCCTGCAATTTATGAATAGTAAATGAATGCAAGATGCAACATAATAAACACACATTTTTATGCATAAAAATATTTGAGGGTTAGATGTTGGATTCTATTACAATAATACTTCCCAAGTGTATCTATTTAATCTATGTATATTTTTGTCTAAAACATATTATTTCAAGGTTCTTGTTTCCCTTTGATTCATCCTTTTTGTTAGACTCATTATTGGTAGCTAAAAACTTGTGCTAGGGATGATTTTAAAACCTATCAATTGGAATAGCCCCTACTATCTTGGGAAACTATTAATTCTATTGTACATGTATCATTGGTTAGTTTCCTAGGAAACCTAGGTACCCTAATCACTCCTAGGAAAATTAATTCTACCTCATGATGTGCATTCAATTTAAGATGAATTTAAAGTCCTAACATGCATATTTGTCTATATGATCCATAACAACATAATTATAATATTGTGTGTTCTTGGGAAGAATCATGAATGTGTCCCTAAACAAACATTCCAATTCTTGATGAGCAATAAATAGAGGCTATAAATAACTTACTAGAAAGTCATGTTCTCCTATATTTTTATGGTGGATGATGTTCCCCCTATTGTGCTTGAAATTCTCATCCTTGAAGACCCTCCATGATAATTTATTTCTCACATAATTATAAATATTTTAGGGTCTATAATATCCTACCATACGTGTATTATGTACCATTTTAAGATTATTTGCTTCATTTTACACCCACATACTATAAATACATTATTCTTATGCAAAATGTAACCAACTATTGTCACATTCATTTAATCATGTAAATTTTCATCTAAGATGATGGAATAAGATGTATCCTTAGTGTATACCATCAATATGGAATTATTCTAAGCACCAAAGTTGACATAAACAGAAAAAGTGCTAGCAATTATAAAAAGAATCAATAATTATATTATTTTCCCTTTCATGTATTTTATTTCAAAATCATAAACATGGGGATTACTCTCCCATTCTAGTCTTGGGAATTCGTAGTTCCCTATCCTCAGTAATTTTTGTGATGTAGTTAGCTTCTTTTATGGTTCTTTGATGTTATCACATGTGGGAAACCTTAATCTAGGAGATATATTTGTATTCATCTCAAAGAGTGGGCTATTAGCAACCCCAAGAAAATTGAACAAATTTGAAAATTATTCATGGTTTTCTATTCAAAATATTCTTCATTCTGACCCAAATTGGGGTAGTTGTCCTCTGAAGTTGTCATTTTTTATTTCTCATCAATTGTGTCATCTTCAAGCTTCTTTATTTGTTAACTTTAAATTTCTTGTTCAACTATCTTGGAGAAGGCCAATTTTATATTGTTAACTTCTAATATTTTTGGAAGATGTTCTAAATCAAAATCCTCTTGGATCTTATCAAGATTTTCAATTACCAACTTAAATTCCTTATCCCTTGCTTCACTTTCTTTCCTCCTAGCATTAATTGTGACATCAAGTTGTTCTTCTACCTCCAAAAGTTCCATTTAGGTATTTTCTAAAGTTTCCTTGGTTGATTTAATTTCAAAGGTGATTTCATCCACCTTTTCCTTCTTTTCCTTAGATATCTTTATGGCCATTTCCATAATTTTTATGACCATATCTTTATCTTTAAGCGGATGTAGATATTATGATTTCATCCTTTCTAAAGCATTATTCACTACTTGTGAATTTAGAAGAGTGAGTATGTGCTTGTTCTCAACAACATTTACTTCATCTATCTTGTATTTCCTTTTAAAATATAGAGTGAGTTCTTTAATGAGCCTTTTGTAATAGATCCAACTCACTTAAGACTTGCACCTCTTTCTTGTCTATTACCAAAAATTTCTCTTTCATCCATGTAGCTCTTTAGGCCACTATGTAACATTTACAAGGTCATATTGTTTGTCTTTCTTTTGACTGCAAACTTTAACATCTTCACATAAGGTCTTGGAAATATTTTTATAAATGGAACTTGGACAATAATTTGTAGATGTCACGTCACCTTCTATACTTGCTGAGATATCTCTCCCTATGTGAGATTAATTTGTATACCTGAGCTAATTTGATTATAATTTTGTTGATTTCTCATATGCTCCACTTGAGTTAGCCACCCAAGGATAGCTCTGAGTCCTCGACCTTTGACTACTTTCCTTGGGAAACTACATTATTGCTTCCCTCGTTGCTTCTTTGAATATAATCTTTTGATATGAATAATTTTCCAAATAAACCCTTCTAGTAATGGACCATATTTTAATAATATTTTGAATTGTCATACCTAAGTTATTCACAATTGGCCTAAAGTTTGGTTTTAGTCTACTCATAATAACTCTACATTTATCATTAAATAGGTCTAATCCAATTTTTTTGTTCTCATATGTAGCTATGTCCTTTTATTTATCAATGATCTTGGGAAAAAATATAAACTCTTGATTATCATTGCTAACATCCAAGATGATAGTAGAGTATGACATTTTATACCATGATGAATTTTAGGAATGTCTTGAACTTTCGAATTTGATACCATCATCTATGAGAAATCTTGAAGTGGAGAGAAAGGATTCCCTTTGCATTTAGTCCCCTTCATCTTCTTCTCATTGTTGCAATATGTCTCATTAATATCAAAACATGGTAATGACATAATATGAAAATGATACATTAAATACATGCCTCTATTATCCTCCTTAATCCTTCAACTCTACTCAAGGAGGCAATCAAAAGATTTACCTTTTCCTTCCATGTTGAGGTTAAGTGAGCTAAGCAATTTGGTATCGAGGTGGTAATAGGACCAATAATTTCAACTTACAATTATGGGACTGTGTACTCTATGCTAGTAACCTGATGATTTGCACTATCATAAATAAATAAAGGCATCCCTTCCAACATTATATTCCATACCTTTTGTCTATGTGGGATAATCTTTTGAAGTCTACTTTCACTCACATCCTTGCAACTTTGAATCATCTTCTCCTTTGTGATTAACTATTACAATTTTTGGTTCATATAATGGATTTATATACTTCATTTCAAGAGGCCATTTATCACTTATATTCCTTGGATATGAGTTTTTGTATCCTCATACAAGGGATCTTTGTATTCATTACTAACAATGGTGACTCTAATTTCTTGCAATCTTAATTATTTATTAGCTTCATTACAACTAACACTTTCTTGAACTGAGAGCTCATTTAAAGCACACTAAAATATTAACTATGGAATATTTACCTGGGTATGTGTAGGATCATCATGGAAAAAACAAGCCCTTAAGTGGCAATGAAAATTTAGAAAAAATTAGAGTTAGGCAACTTGACATAAAAATTTGAATAAGTTATCTATACTATTTCAAAAATATGTAAGAATAGAATTTGTGGAAAATTGAATGTAGTTTCTAAACTACTAAGTTTATTTTATTTTTTCAATGCAGTAGTACTTAAATTTCAAGGAAAAAATAAGAAGTAG
>VDFB02000363.1:100157163-100170405 GCA_007258455.2 Sequoia sempervirens | reverse complement strand
AACAAGGTCCTCGTTACTCACGTCTCCCCATTTGATGAACACTGTTTTTGGTGGAACTTTGAAAATTTCTTTGGGTTCCATTCTAAAACATGGCCGACCATAGACCTTTGAAGGCTTGGGTATTGTCGTGATGCTATATGCCATATGTAGTTTGAATTCTCCACAGCCTAGGTCCTGGATCTTGACAGTGGTCTCAGTCATAGGGTTTGTGAAAGATGGTGGTGTGGCGGAAGACGTGGATAGAGTGGATGTGGAAGATGATGCAAGTGTGGATGGGTCAATGTATTTGGAAGATGAGGGGCCAGAAGCCTCTCAATTGATAGGCACTCAATTTTTAGAAATACCCCTTAGGTTGGTACAATATTGAAAACGGTCGAGGTCGCCATATATAGTGATTTTCGTGCCGTCAAATGGGAATTTTAAGCATTGGTGATATGTGGATGGAACGGATTTTAATGCATGAATCCATGGGAAACTGAGCAAGATGTTGTAAGGTAATTCTAGATCCAAGACCTGGTAGGTTGTATCCACAATTACTAGTCCCACTCTGATAGGAAGAGAAATAATGCCTTGTGAAGAGCGTTCTTCATCATCATGTGCTTTGATCACTATACTCTTTGTAGGGTCTACGCATGCATCAGAAAATCCTAGAGCCTTGACCAGTTTCAAGGAGCATATGTTCAATCTTGCTCCGCCATCTAGTAAAACCCTTCTAACCTTGTGCTTATGGATGAAAGTTTCAATGTGCAATGCATCATTATGTTTGGTTTTAGGTGACGAGTAGTCTTGATCAGAAAAGGTGACGTGGTGAGGCATAGTGAGGTATCCCACCATGGTCTCAAACTAATTGACATCAATATCCTTGGGGACTGGTGACTCTTGCAAGGTTTTATCCAGTATAGCCTTATGTGTGGGGGATATGTGAAGCAGCTCAAGTATAGAAATTTTCACTGGAGTTTTGCCAAGCTGGTCGATAAGGTTGAACTGACTCTTTGGTTGCCACTATTTTGTGGTCGAGACAAGTTTTGACTATTTAGGAGATGGGCCAGGTATGGTGATTTTGGGTTGCCTAGCGGGAGGTAGACCGACTATGGTGACCTTGCCACTTCGAGTAGTAGCATTGCATTGAGGTGTTCTCTTGACCGTAACGGTATTAATGTATTTATTGTTAGTTCAGACATTATTTATAATAGGTCCACCAGAATAGTCATACTTGGTGCGGGAAAAGTTAGCATGATTATTATTTGTCTGTGGACCTAACGTGGAAGCATTATTAGAACCATGGTCATGCAATGGGTTCTTATGAATAGTATGATCTGAATTGGAGGCAAATTGTGATCCACCTACCTCAATGATACGACTCTCGATAAGATCTTGTACTAGGTTTTTCAGTTGTCGACAAGTAGAGGTTTTATGTCCTTTTGCCGGTGATAATTGAAAAATGCATTATCGTCCCACCATGCTAGTTTGAATTGTCCTGGGTCATATATTTTTGGTTCTTGAAGCTTGATGACACCATTCTAAAGACATTTCTTGAGGACTTCCTCAATGGTTTTACCCAAGGAAGTGTATGTGTGACCCTTGGGGAATTATCTCATTTGACGGTATTGTCCTTGATTATTTTGGCTGCTTTGGTTGTTTGAAGGGACATTAGTAGGGGGTGTCAATATCGTTGTTGGTTTATTTTGCTATTGAACCCCTTTTAGGGCCAATACAAGACCCATAGTGTTTGCAGCCTTGGCGTCAATAACCCTGTCATTTGTAACATGTTTATTTTTGACCCAGTATTTATTTTTGTCGGTGGGAGGATTTTCATTTTTTTTTTGGGACTATATCTTAGCTCTCCCTTTGCAATAAGGGCTTTCTCAATTTGGACCCGTTTTTCGACTAGGTCTGTGAAGGTTGTGCAACAATGCACTTGCAATGCATATTTTAGGGGACCCAGAAGTGTTTGAACAAACATGTCCACCTTTTCCCTTTCGGGTATGTCAATGTGACACCTACTAGCTAGAATTCTCCATTTTTGAAAGAATGGGATGAATGTCTCACTGGCATCCTCTTGCGTGAGATTGCACAAGCTAGTAATAGAGGTGTCCATGTCAATTTTGTATGCGTAATTCTTTATGAATTTGGTTTAAGTTTATCCCATGTTTGGATATCCTTTTGAGTGGAAAACCATTCAAGGGAAAGACCCACAAGACTTTTAGAGATAAGTCTCATCAAGTATGTTTGTTCATAGGCGACATCCATACAATTGGTTGCAAATTACCAAACATGTTCAATGGGGTTTGTCTTGCCTCTATATTTTGTAAAGTTGGGTGACACATATCCCAGAGGAAATGGTGGCATGTATAAGCTCATGTCAAAGGGATATATGTTTAGGTCATATGACACTTCTGATTTCTTTCCAAATATTTGTATGTTTTGTATGCTCTTCTCTAGACCCATTAGTTTTTCTTGTAAGGTGTCTATTACAGGGTCATTTGTGGTCCCATACAGTGGATTGCTTGGTACGCCATAGGTCCCCATTTTTTTTGCATGGATATTGGTGTATTGTGGAGGGATGGAATGTTGTGACATGTATGATGTGTTCGGATTGGCATGTTGTTGGTATTGAAAGTTTTGATTGGGGGTATGTTGGTGAGTATGAATGTGGGACGAGTATGTCGGGATGTGTCCCCCAGCCATTTGTGTCGATATTTGGGGGATATGGTGACCATTAACATTGTGATGTGCTAATGATGCCATGGGATGTGTGTTTTGACTACCTTGTCCAAATTGTTGGGTTTGGACAAGGGGAATGGTCGTAATTTGTCCTTGGGATTTTATGGTATTGGACAGCGTTGATGTGTTCACATTTTGTTGTTGTCCTTGAATAAATACACATTGTTTACCCCCACCCAAAGGATTTTGTGAGACACCAATGAGAGGATATGTCGAAGGTGTACTCATGGTACTTGATGTAGTTGTTAAGGGGGGATTGTTATGACTTGATGATGCCCTTGTGGCATTTACCGTAGTGGTAAAAAGAGGATTAGAGTAACTTTCCCACATTGCCAAGGAGCCAAAGGTGGTTCCCGTCGATTGTGACGATGTTGTGGATATTGTGGGTAATGTGACAGATTGTGATCCTCCAATGGATGTAGCGTTTATTGAGTTAGAGGTGTTTAGCATGTTGGAGGTAGCATGCACTGTCGTTGTAGTGTCAAAGAAAGTATTGCTCGTAGTATTTGGAGGTTGACCATTATTTGACATGTTATGCATGTTGTTGACATTAGGGTCTGGAGATGTGGGTCTCAACGTGTTAATGTCGAATCCTTGAGGTAATTTGGCTCCTTGACTTAGGAGTATAGCCAAATATCTATCTCTGTCATATATGACCATTTTTTCCATGAATTGAGAGGCCTCTGGGTCTTGTGTTGCTACCTCTAGGTTTTTCTCAAGTATTTGTCTGTATACATCCTTACGTAAGAATGGTTCTGTTAGAACTATAAAATTTTGAAATTTTTACATTCTATTGCATTCAAAAGTTCCAGTATTGAGTTCTCATCATAAGCATCAAAGTCCCTCTTTGTATTGTCTTGCTTGTTTTCTGTCATAAAAGCCATTGAATCCATCAAGTCTTTCATTTTTCATTAAAAGACTTGAATCGACAAGACATTGTAAAAATCTCACCGACCTGATTTTTCACTAATACATGTTTGTTGCAGACTATCGGCGGGACAATTTGCTTGTTTCAGCGACAAAAGGAATCATTTTGGCAAAGGGGAGTGATTGTCAGAGTGAAGTCATGGTGAATATAGTGTGTTTTTCCAACCGGTGTATGTGGAAGTTTATCGCTCAAGCTAAAGGTGTTCGGGAAAATGTTTCGGCGAACTAATTTTTTCTTGCTGATAGGCATCCTGAAAAAATTATATCGGCATATGCTGGGGCATCGGTCTGATGTCGGGGCAAAGACAATATGTCATACCGACTAATGCATAAAGGGGTTGTTTCGGCCAGACTAATTGATATCAGTATGAACTCATAACGAAATCATTTTGTTTTACCGATTGACTTGCAAGCAGATGTCTTGGTAAGACTTATGTGCATCGGGGAAGGTCTAGGCGAAGGGGCCATTGTTTGGCTGAACTAAGTTCAAAGGTATTTCAAAACTATCGGTGAGAAGCTATGGAGTATTGCCGATTCAAATCTTATGCCGATGGAGATATGCATCGTCGAGAGAAGAACTTGTCGGCATAAGTTTCACTGAAGTATGAATATTATACTGATAGATGGTTCGGGGTGAGTTTTTCCGAATAGAAGTAATTTGGAGGAGTGATTTCGGTAGGACATTTGGTGTCAGTGTAAGTTTTCCCGAAGGTTCATTATCTTGCCAAAAGTATTATTTCAATGGTTGGGTTTATTTCTTTGGTGAGAAAACTTGGTGGACATGCCAAAATGAAAATTCATCGGTGAAAGGGTGATTGTCTTAGCGAATGACAATACATTGAAAAGTATATATCTGTAAGATGCAAAGATATCTGCATAACATCTCCTCGACTTTGAAAGTCACACCGAAGCGGGTGAAACGAAGATTGTATCGGAAAGAATATAAATTCATCTTGGAGACTCAATGAAGATAAAGACTTTTAGTGAAACAAGATGAAATCTGTGAGAGGTTTCCTCGACATCTGCGGGTTATAGCAAAGAACATAAAGATAGAGGATTTCAGTCGGTGTGAATAACATTAATGTCTCACCGATTGGAAAATGCTTTGAAGAAAACATATCAGTATTGTTCCATGATATCTATGAGACACTTCCCCGACTTTGAATTGTCACAGCGACATGAAAAGCAAAAGCATTTGTCGTCAAGTTGATTCCAGGTGTCGGTAAGACTGTAGAGTGTCTTGGCGAATGATGAAATAAACGTTGAAAAGGGATTTCGCCCCAGATTTGAATTTTTCTCATCAAAAGGACATTTGATGTGATAATGCCAGTTTCAAAGGTGGTTTCATTCGTGCTTCATTAATGGCGCGATGGGATAAAATAGTAATGACAATAGTATTTTAATCAATTCCTCATTTCTGAATTGATTGCTGGTGAATTGGCAAGCTGAACGAGAAGAACCAAGATGATTTTTCAGTCTGAGGAGCTCAAGTAGAATACTGTAAGTAGTTCCTTCTCTGTTTTTCATATTTTGATTCTGTAAGCTTGAAAAAAATGGAGTCTTCTGGTCTTGGAAAGGCTAAGGGTAGGAAACTTGGTGAGAGCAGTCAGTCGAAGGGAAAGAAACAAAAGATTGATACAGGGTATGAAGGCACTGAAAGGAAGTTGAACCAAGACCTTATTGATCAACTACTTGGTTCGGGGCCTAAAGCTAGAAGGTCCGCACAGCTTAGGGCAGAAGTTGACAAGCTAGATGACAAATGCAAGTTCATAGGTGATGTCTGGACTGCTATGAGAGGGTATGAGCTTTTCAATTTCCACTATCGTAGGAGGAATCATTTTGAGCCAGTTTGTAATCCATGGAAGTTGAATGTAGGGAAATTGGTGTGCCCTAATATATTTATTAATGCTGAATTGGTAAAATTGCTTGCTGATCATTATGATCCAAAGCGTAAAGAAATATGTGATCCTTCTGGAAAACCACAGATACATGTGTCAAAAGAAGCAATTGGTGAGGTTTTCAAATTGGAAGGATTTTGTGATGAGGAAATCAATTGTGAAGAGTTGCAGAAGGAATTTTTCAGAATGGATACAAGTTACAAGGGTTGGAGGTTACCAATTCATAGGGTTAAACAGGGTAACAAGCCCGAACCTCTGGAAGATAGTGAAGGGCCTCCCTATCATGTAGATTTGTTTGAACCCTACATGAAGTATACATATTTTTCAGTGTGTCAAGTGTTGGGGATGGATGCCCCAGAATTTATGTTAATGGTGCCAATGGTCATTGCAGCAGACATTCAATATCACAATGCCAGGTTATTTGATTATGCTTCATATATTTCTAAGGAGCTTGACTCAGGATTGATGGCTATAAAGGGTGGAGCTTCCATTGTTCACCTCAAAAACTATTCATTGTTGATGCATTTGGTGCTATATTTCAGACAAGAGCTTGGGGTGTGGCCTCCTGAAATGAGAATTTCTCAAACTGGTAAGGAGGGTGAAACATTGCCTATTCAATTATGGACTGCCATTTGGGACAACAGGTTTGCTGGTTCTAGTTTTATTCATTTTGAGGAGTATTTTGTAAAGACATTGTATAAATTGTATCATTATCCTTGTAATCATTCATTGACTGATGAGATTAAAAGTTTCCTTCGGCCTAAAGATTTTGATGGGCCAATTGACTATAACTAGGGAGATTGGTATTGTTTAGAGGGAGCTACTGTAATCAGAGTGTATGGATTTGAAGATGCTCCTTTCATTCTACCAAGGACAGTTCCAAACAGGGTTACATACTTGGAAATTGTTAGACAAATGGATTACAGTAGTGTGATGCATTTCAGCTCTTTTGGGAAGCAGGCATTTATGCCTAGTACTTTATGCTTTGGTGATTTTACTGGGTTGGCTAAAGAGGGATATAATTCAATTCTTGACAGATTGTTGCATTATAACATGAAAAGAGGACCAACCAAGAAATACTTTGACCCTGAAGGGTATATTCATTTAGCCAAAGAAAAGATTAATTTTGGAGGGTATCAGCATGTACCCTATCCTTTTGATGATATGATTATAAATCTGGATGAAGATGAAGTAGAAAGGGTAGTTGAAAGGTATAACCAAGGGCTACAAGATATTGAGTTATTGTCTTCTGGAGATGAAGATGCACCAAGAGCTGATGTGCCATAGGGTAAAGCAGAAAATGTATCCAGAATGAGGACTCAACGATATGTCTTCCCAGTAAGAGAACAGAGTGTTTAAAGTGGTGATGTTGATGCTAGGCATATGGAGTATAGATCCTTTATTTCTGATGATGAATTTATACATTCCCCTGAGTTCAAAGCATTCTTGTACAAGTAGAAGGGGAAGGAAATAAGAGAGAATGTTGATGATATCACTTCTAGAAATGAGGAGCAATTGCTGGCTCAATTGAGAAGAGGTGTGGATGATGAGATGACATATATGACTCCTGAAAAGGGGAGGAAAATGTTGGAGGATGCTAGTGTTATGATATTTCTTGGTTTAGATTTGAATTCTGCATTGGTTTTTGATAGTTTCTTGAAGGGTAGTAATGCTACTCATAAGCTTGATAAGGAAAAGGTGACAGAAGTATATACATGCTCCAAATATAATATTGATGAGGAATCAATGTTGATATGGGCTTTGTACCCACCCCACAAGAAATCAGTGGTACTTGATACAGAGAAGGCATTTGGCCATGTCTTGACTTTAAAAGCTGGAGAAGCTGATCCTATTGCTACTGCTGATATTGGGGTAAATATTGCAAAATTGAATAAAGCACAGATTCAATTATTGATAAAAGAAAGAGAAACGTATAAAGCAAATAATGAGAAATTGCTGAGAGAAAATGATAGACTCAAATATTTGGTTGGTGTTTCAATGGGAACAACTAAAATGATCACTCAAGGAGAGAGCTCTCAAGAAAAAGACCACTGGGTGGCGTCAAGTGCTTATTCTCAGGGAAAGCATGATGCTATTGCTGCAATTATCAAGAAGAGACAAGATCATTTGATATCCTGGTTGAACAAATTGTGGGGAAAATATTCTCATACTCTTGCTGCATTGAAGGAGCACACAAGAATGGATGGACGAATGATGGAGAAATTTCATGAGTTGGCTCAAAGTGATGAAGCTAGCAGTTCTACACTTCAAGCTGCTAATCACATAATCAATCGCCATCGAAATTTCTATGATGAATTGGAAGGAGATGAACAGGGATTAATTGCAGCTGCTGAGAAAATTGTAATTCCATTTTCTGATAGTAATGGGGATTTGAGAGAAGCCACCAGGTGGAAAAATGAATGTGAGTCAATGATGAATGAAATCATGAAGGTAGCTTCTGCAGATGATATGGCATTGGAAGAAGTGAGTAAGCAAAATGAGGAAATGGTCAAAATGGAAGTTACGGTCTGGAATGTTGTTGGAGATGCAGACACGTATGAGCACCAATATTATTTGGACCACCTCAACAAGACTCACTTACGGCTAAATAGAGCCTAGCTATTCTCTATTTTTATGTTTATAATCTGTATTTTCTATTTCCGAAAGGATGTGTCCTTTCACATTCTCAATATATAAATGTCTATTTTGTAAACAATATGGAGATAGATAGAATAGGATAGAGTAGAGAATACGGTGAAACACCATGTTTCACAGGGTTGAGACTATGCTGTATGTTTTGAAGCCATGGAAATATCAATGAAAATCATCTGATTTGCTTGTGAATTCTGGTGTCAATTGTTGTGTTATGCCTATTGAAATAATTATCTGAGTTGTCTCTAAAATTGACGTTTCTTGGTTATTTAGATCAACATAACAAGTTTATGTCTGGTTTATCAGTAAGTATTTGTCGTATCTGTGTGATTAGTTGATAGGTTCTTTCAAGGAAGGATTAAATCCTTTTGATTAATCACAGTAATCAGGGAATTTCATTTAGATCAGTAAGAAGAACTCAATAATTGCAGCTTTGCATTTTTATACTGGTTATAAATAAATATGCCAAACAATTTGAATGAATCTTGAAAGAAGTCAGTTTATCTATAATTTCATTTGACTCCGCATATTATATAAGGCACTGGTCTCACTGTTTTTCAATCATTTAGTTTTATTCATACTTTTTTACATCTGTTAACTAAGTGTATTAGGGTTTAATTTGAATGCTGGTATACAATATATACCAATTTTGTTTTATTTTGTCCATTTCAATTTGCCATCTTGGACAAATCATGGCATGAAGATAAGATCAACAGTCAAAGTCTGCTTTATTTATTATAGGTATACCCGCCTAGGTTTAGCAGTGCCTGGAGAGTAGAAGGTTTAGTTCTTTCAAACCTTGTTCCAAAGTGACTGTTTGATGAGGATGGTATTGTCGTGAGAGGTTGATTGTTTGTGTTGGCAAATGGATCGTCAAAAGTCCAATTTGGGTCATATGTGGGATTGCTGATAGTGGAAGTGAGGTCTTGTTGAAAGTTTTCCATTTGTCATTTTTGTTTTTGGAGTCTAGTTTCCACCATAAAATGAGATTACTCAAAATGAAGATGACAACTAAATGCAAGGATGACACTATGCAAGGTCTAAGTTTAAAATGACAACTAGGATGAATAATATTTTTGGATTTTTGGGAATAAAATATGCAATGTCTAAATCTAGAATGCAATTTGGGAAAAGGATACCTAAGCACTTCTAAGCTTAATCTTTGTTTTTGATCTTGGTTACCAAAGGACTTGTTGAAAATGACAAGATGACAAGGCCAAAATGACTAGTGAGTTATCCTAACTAGACTTTTGAGTTGGAAAATCTCAGAAAAAGGGACAATGACTGAAAAAGGGAATGATGATCAAGTCCAAGATAACCTAGTTTTGAAAGAAATGACGTTGCAAATTGTGTTGAGATTTCCCTAATCCAAAGTATGCAAGTATTAAAACCTAGGGTCAAGCTACTACCTAATGTATGCAACTTAACAAAATGAAGGATGAAATCTATGATCAAGAACACAAACTAATGGTCGAAAACTTTTGAGCAATTTCAAAATTAGTTTATGATAGAATTCCTTTGGAAACAGTGTTTGACAAGAGATTGAAAAAGTTTAGACTCAGATTTGACTTGTATTGGGGTTTTACTTGTGACAAGAAAATGCGTCGTTTGAGGCCTCGAATGCTTCACAATATTTCAAATGCGGTTTGGTTTGAGCGAATGCAGCTCTGGGACTGACAAATGCGACTTAGTTTTGCATATGTAGCTCTGTAAGGTTTAGATGTGGTGTTTGAAATGTCAAATGTGGTTTAACAGAGTGATTGTGTCTTAGAAGCTCGAATGCAGTTCAACAGATGTGACACAGTTTTTTTTCTTAACGTATTGTGAGAAAATTTGATTTGTCCAAAGGGGAATTTTTTTTCTAGAATTGTAAATGTGGTGAAAATGTTTAAGAAATCCAGCAAGCACTTGACAAGCATAATGTTTTGGGTGTAAGCAAGCACACATAAGACAAGTACAATCCTAAAAGGACAATAGGCCAAGGGTTTGTATACTTGGTATAGCCCACCGATATACCCCGAATTGGTGCTAAATACCTTTCCTTCTCGAGAGTGGATAGCTTAGAATTTTGGTGGCATTGGCTCCCCTCCATGGCTCATTAACATCATTCGAGCACACCAAATTTGAATTCTTGGGTAATGACTTCCCAAGAACTGCTATCTCTACTCAAGGGGATTAGTAGTGAGTGTCTTTGGGCATGATACTGTACCCTGCACTATACCAAGCAACGACCAAAGAACGGTTGGACTCTAGAACAAAAGGTGTTTAATACAGGAATTCCATTCATAGGGCATGATCCATGTGGGGTGAGTTCCCATTCAGATCCATCTCGTCAGAACTATACGCGTGATTCTTGGGCTTTCCCCAAGAATCCACTTTTATATACTAGCTGGAAGTCCCTCGGGTTTAGGGTGCTACTGGTCTGAGTCGTTCTGAGGTGAGTACTTTTTCCCACTAGAATAGGCCCAAGTTCTAGAGTTAGTAACCATTTTTCTTACACCTAGGATCACCCGAAAGCGCAAGGGGAGAGGGTACTTCGATTACTAAGTCATGAGGGTAATAACATATAAAAATGGGTCTGGTTTTCTAATCACTGAGTTTTTACAAGGTGAGAGCATACTTGCCTACCATCTTGCAAACACATTCAGGCAAAGTATAAACACAAGTTCACTTTATGTGCACCAACATAAATGTTCCTATATTAAAATGAAAACAAGTGGTTTTGAGAAATAAATCTTTGACAAGCGTAGCTACAAAACCACATGTTAGTAGTTTGAATGTATGTCTTTGACCCATGAAGAACTCCAATGCCACATGTTGCAAATCCTGATTAGTAACACAAAACCTATTCTAGGCAGAATGCAGGAAATAACCAGAATGCAGAAGAAAAACTAGATAGTAAACAAAAAAGAGCAGAAAAATAGAAAAAATTGAATGCGAAAAAAGAATAAAATCTTACCAGGAAAATGCGTCACAACAGAGTGAATGCATCACTCTGTGTTGCAAATGCAACTCGGGAATTCAGATGCGTCTTTCCAGACTTCGTTTGTGGCACAACAGAGTGATTGCATCATTTTAGAGGATGAATGCATCGCGACGCATCAGATGTGTCACGATAAAAGGTGAATGCTTTGGTCCATACCTGTACCTGTAAGAATTACAGAGAACAAACAAAATCGTATGAAAAAAAGAAAAGAAAAAGAGTCGGGTTCACCAATGTATCTATGGGTTTTTTAGGTTAGATTATCAAATGAATTGAAAGCATATAAACCCAAAGAATATAATGAAGTGCAAGGGAACAATAAATGAAAACACAAAAAATAGAACAATCTCACCCAGTGTCTTCAATCTCCATGGCTGATCTCCATTACATCTTCTAACTTGTTGATTTGTGTTGCCCTCAAATCGATCGTGCGAGCAATCTTTGACGAAGTCCTACACAAGCTTTGAAGGATTTGGAATAAACTATGCCTATGCCTATGACAAAATGACTCAAAGAAATCTTAATCTTAATATGCCAAAATAATAAAATCTAAGTGTGTAAGTGTGTAATCCAAAAATGAGAGAAAAATAGCATTTTACAGAAAATGCCATTTTGAATGGACGAACAAGATCGACTTTCGACAGAGACTTAAAATTAGAGGACGAGATTAATTCTGACAATCCCTAATCAGGGTTAGGGCAAGATCCTTAAACAAGTGGTTGAGATGCCATCTAACAAGATTGAATCGGAGGTGGAGAATAAATGAGATAATTAATTAGAAAATAAAGATTTTCAAAAATCAAGAAGATAAAGACTGCCTAATTTGTGAGATTCAAAAAATCAAGAAGATAAGGGCTGAACTGAAGATCAGATTTGAAAAATCAAGAATCTGCGCGATTACTTGATTTTTGGAGGAAAGTTACCATTTTGAATTAAATTAATTCAAAATATGGGTTTTGTGAGATAATAAATAATTGATTTTCAGATTATTTACTAAAATGAACTGACAGTTAAGAATGTGATGACATTTTAAATAATTTCATTTATTTAAAATGAGAGGAATATTAATTTTGACAATTAAATAATTAAAGATAATTATTTAATTTAGAAGATAAGATTAATAATTAAATAAATTAATCAATTCATTTAATTATGACAATTAGTGACATGTTAATTAAATAAATTTATTTATTTATTTAATAATTAGGAAGAATAAATGAATAAAGATAATTAAACAAATTTAGAAATTTATTTAATTAGAGGAAGACTAAGACAATTAATGACGTATTTATTAAATAAATAAAATTTATTTATTTAATAATCTTGAAGAATTAAAGGACATGAATTAATTAAATAATTATGAATTATTTAATCAATAGTCGAATATGGACCAAGGACATAATTAAATGTCATAATTATGCTAGGACGAAAGTGGTAAAAATAGAGCTTGCAGGCCTAGGTCATTTTTAAGTGTCTACAAAAATCAATACAAGTTTGTCTTATAAAGCGAGCCTTTTTCAATTGATGGCTTACTAGGGTGGTTGTAATGACTCTTCGAGCAACTCTCTTATCCTTTTCCTTGTTATTTTTTCCAATAGACTTGAGAGCATTAAAAATATTTTTTTGACAATAATAGAATTTTTTTCAGTCTTCTTGTTCACACGAATCTTCAATTTGGCTAGCAAAGGTCTCATCTTTTGCATCTTTAACAATTGTACAAAAAGTTGGCATTGCTCGGTCAATGTTTTATCACTAAAATATTGGTTGAAAATTCTTCTAGCCCACAACCGAATAGTTCATGTTGACCTCTTGCCTTCAAAATTGTTTATAATGTTCTCATCAAATTCAAGTAACCATTTAGGGGTTCTTAAAGGTCTTGAATTTGGAATATGTCTTTCTTCCACAGAAGGTTCTTCATTTCTCATGTAATCTAGTGAAACATAATTTACACTTAGTTCAATATTATGTTCAACACCTTCAATTCCAACATTTTCACCTTCAATTTGAATAATTTCATTCCCAATTTTAGTATCATATTCAACATCTTCAAATCCAACA